>JAHZMW010002163.1:0-11992 GCA_027743745.1 Alloscopus bannaensis | reverse complement strand
AAGACAGTGTTGATTGAGTCGGTTGAGCACTGTCGGGTATATCAGAATTCTATAAACTGCCGTTAGTATTAGTAGCTTTAGCATGAATGCTTTAGTAAACATTCGAACACGCGAGAATCATTTGTTGGTAGCATGCCCTATAAAATAGTATAGGTACATATCAAGAATATCTGTGTGAAGAATATCGTTACACAAAGCTGTACAACGGCTCACAACACCACTCCAATATTACAAAATTTTGTTCATAAGTAAATTTCACACGTTCTATATAGTGAGTGAATGAATACACGACAGCGATATTCGCAGCAGCAACTCATATCGCAAAAGCTGGTCCAGTCGTCATTTCTCCTACATATACTCACACGCGTGTACAGCATGAATGAAAACAGTGTTTCTTCGCAAAAACTAATCAACCCCATATGACATGCTTCTCTATATATAGCAATTTGAGATAGAAACGAAAGCTATCGGGAAACCACAGAAAAGCCTGTATTTGTCATTGGAAACTCAGACAAGGTTTCGGAACGGTTTGTTCATTCAGTGCACACGTGAACACATTCAGCTGACTAAAAAATCAACCTTTTTATTTTTCGGAGAGCAAAGTCTAGTGGAGAAACTTTTAGGTGAGAAAGTACGTGAACCAGAAATTAATAAATGAAACAAGACTGACCACATACCTACATCAACCAAATACGACCGTGTACTTGTCCAGAAATGACACAACTTCTTGCTGAATCCACTCAAGTCGGCTTTGGCCTTCGTATGTTTAATTCTTGTTTATACGACATGTTAAAGCAAATGTCTACAGCGGTATCTATCATTTTACAAGTAAGCAAGTCAGGCATGCATATTACATAGTTAATCCTCGCTAAAATGTAGCTGTACATATTTATGTAGCTAAAGTTAAAGACGGTCGAAACACGTTAGGCGAGCAGAATTATTTTGAATAATTTATCAATAGTCTTTTATACACTGACAAAAAAGCAATTCGTAGCCTTTAACGTGTTGTGTTTCATATTTAAAATGCGTTTAATCTTCTGCTGTGGGATTCCACGCTTCAACAAGTACGTAGACTCAAAAGGTCAAACTATTTAATATAAAAAATATTATACATGTGAAACCTAATTTTAATGCTAAATCGTCTAGTAGAGTAATAGATCTTTATTAGAGGTGATTTGGGGCTTGCTATTTGCATTTGCATGATAATGTCATTCGATGATGATAACAGCAAAAAAGTGACATGGATTGGAATCGTTTAACAAGATGACACATAAGACAGTCTGCCTATGATATCTTGTTTTGATTCGCTAATTACATTCATCAGAGTGTAATGATTCCACCAAAAACATGACATATTATAGACATGTACATACGTAGGCGCTTTATTCAAGATCCCATTGATTTATTTTTTATGCACCTTACAGGTTGTTGTGTATTGTTATGAGGCGTGCGCTTGGAAGCATCCTGCAAAGAAGTGAATTTGTACTGACCCAACAACACATACTAGGCCCTTCCGTTAGAAATGTCGTAAACGTAAATGACAAATGTTTACTGTCACACCAAAGCTCAGGAACAACAGGAAACTGTTGAGGTAGTTTAGTTTGCAGAAGCGCACGACACAATACATATGTATGTAGAAAGCGTGATGAACGGGAAGGAAGCAGCAGCAACTGCTGATGCTGTAGCACTTTGGTATAAGGAAAGTCTCGTACATACGCATACTGCTCATTTGCGATCTAAGGCTTAACCTTCTTAAAGTTGTGGTATGATATGAACATTTGAGTGTATATAATACTTAATATACCTAATCGAGCTGCGTCGCATAAGCAGTCAAGTTGGACTATCGCCTAAGCCGACTGGTTTTGTATACGACCCATTGAAAACACACTTGTTTCGTAATTCTGCTGGATTCCAGAAAGAAACACATATAAATAGCTTCCTTTTAGTGGCAAGCGTTCAGTGATTCTCTGACAGCTATACAGGGAGTCCCAAATTGGACACTACTACGTATTCACATCGATCAACCTATTTATTTTTTATTATATCATAGGTGTGAAAGTTATCACCAAGAACAAAACTTGTTATTGTTGTTTTACACTATAACGCCTTTTTAACTTTCCGTGAAAACAGGTACATTTCACTATTGAATCAACCTGTTGCTGTCAGCTATTCTCTACAAATTACAAACAGCAGCAACTTCAGCTAGTGAAGACAAAAAGTTTCAGACCTCGTGGTTCAGTAACAAAACGTCTTAAAGGAGCATACAATGACTATCAAGTCAAGATTCAACGCGCCCATTCTTGTCGTCTCGAACCGGCTACCATTTATTTTGGTAAGGAAGGAAGATGGAAAGCTGGAACGCAAGCAATGGTATGTTTAATGTTTTCATATTTTTGTTGGCTGATACGCATTTAATCAATATGATTAGTCAATCATCAAAAATCGATACAGCGCTTTTACATACTATATGTTATCCAAAGTGGACAGCGAGCAACGTTTTCATGTCAAATAATTTCAGGGTTGGGGAGACTCGAGAAAGCTTATTAGGTAGTCAACATTATAGATGCTTAGTTTCTGAGTCATAAAATATCCACTCATAGTCATATTTGCATAAACTACATAACAATGAGTGATTGCCTTCGGATGGCATTGATCATGGTCGGTTTTTGCATGGGTGATCAGGTGGCGTGGCAAGTAATTAAATTTGTTTACAATAATAAGTTTAAATCGCTAATTGTCATACAGCATTATTGAGCAATACTTTAATACTGAACAATTCCTTTGATAAAAGAGCTTGCAACCTTTCGATTAAGCATATAAATCTTATTAATAATTTATATTCCACGAAATTACTTGACAAGTGACATGCTCGATGCACTCCATTGACTGTGCACATGTCATACAAAAGTTTTCAATTTCTCACCTTTTATTATATTAGTATGCATTTATGCATTTCTCGTGCATTTGGGGTTTTCGCGTACTCGTTCATCACCTATATTTTATCTAGATTCTAGAAATATTATGCTGACCGTATAATTTGGAGTTTTCCACACATCGTAATTCGTATACTAAAAGAAAATGTGAATTGATTTGCAAAACTGATCATGAGTTTTAACTCGATTTTCCTTGTTTGCGATTCAACTCCCGTGGCATGTCTCGTCAGTTTAGAGGTTGATTGACGTTTTTGCACAATTAAAAAAATGTTTTGCTCTTCCAAGTTGTTATGTTGGCAAGTCTTCACACACGTGGCTCAAATCTTGTCTTGTCAGTCTCTATTTTTCAGTAAGCTGCTTTAATAACGCGCACAATGTGACACCGGGTCGATTCAATCTGTTTTCAAGCTTCAGATTTAAAATAACTTGCTACGCATTGTTGCTTCCATTTTATCCGGAGTGTGTTAAGATAACATGACATCCAAATGAATGTTTGTGATTATGTGAAGGACAAAATCTTTAGGTAAACCTTATCCAAACCATGCTTAAATTAATCGGTCTAGTACGATTATTCGCAAATTTACATTCCGATATTGTCAGCTTTGAAGCTGTCGTAATGGTATTGGCTAAACATGGAGGCAAGGTACTTTGAAGCTGTTTAGTACTTTGATCAATTTCGTAGGTCATCTTGTCACAACAACAAGTGGATAATGTGTAAATCACTATATTATACTCCAATGTCAGATTTTGACTGGCATGAGAATGTGAAATGAGAACCACGACTCGACACGTTATCTCTTCCATGTGAGGTGGTACCACGACGGAAAAGCATATACCTATATCCATTGTACTAATAATAACTCATATACGGGGTCATCTAAATGTTAAAGTATGTACAAAGTTTGTGTCCAATGAATGACAGAATATTTAACTGTTCAGATTTTACTGGATTTGAACTAATTTAAGTCGTGAACTTGATCTAGTGCTGGAGGTCTGGTTACGGCAGTCTGTCCCAGCGTTATTGAATGCAAAGGAACGTGGATCGGCTGGCCAGGGATCCAACTAAACTCAGAGAATGAACCCATACCTGAATCCAGTCCTGATGACAAATCCCCAACAGCTGGTCTTCTCTCTGAACAGGTGGAACCTGTCCGGGTTGAACCAAGAGATTTTGACTTGTTTTACAACGGCTGCTGCAACGGGACATTTTGGCCTTTGTTTCATTCCATGCCCGACCGGGCTACCTTTTCTAATGAAACATACGAAGCCTACAAGAGGGTTAATGACATATTTGCCGAAAAGATTCTGAAAGCCTTGCGAAAATGTTTGGCTGAACTTGATGCTCAAGGCCAGACGGACGCTGCTCCACTTATTTGGATACATGACTATCAACTGATGCTCGCTGCAACAACAGTCCGTAGGGTAAATCTTAATATTTTTACTCCATTATCAGTACTGTGATCATCCAAGAAAATCGATTCGGGGCACACTGAGATACTTACAATTAGCTTATTTGTCCAAATTATTACAAGCGATACAATGGCAGACTGAACACGCTAGTTTAGCTCTTACGCGCGATCATACATACCTACTCATTTCCTATGTTTTTTTGGACAATTCGTACAATTATTGTGAACCATGCTGTCAGATAAGCGTTTACATATCGTCCATTCTACAAGGTCGTCATTTCAACAGCATGTGGAAGTGAGGAGATAACAAAGTTCACACTTTGCCTCCACGTACATATACTTGAAACTGAAGGAACAATAGACAACAACCTGAAAACAAGTAAAAAATGATAAGTTGACCTACTAATAACGTACACGTGAATGTGCAATGATTACACGTTATGTCTGCCTGCATTTGGCTTATCCGCATGAAACAAAAACAAGGCCAATTTAATTTAAACTTATCCAGTCATCGAATGTGTCAAAAATATTTACTTTGGTTGTTTACACAGACATACAGAGTAAAAACAAATGCATGCATACCAACGGTTGGTGAAATTGCGAATCAGACAGCGAGGAAGTTTAGTTGCGACTCTCCTCTGGCTTTTGCAAAATTACCACTTAAATACAGCATATAATATGTACCATTGATACATGCGCCTGGCACGTGCATTGCACAATGTTTACATACACACATACTGCACTGTAAAGGAAGGATCGCTAGAGTGCCAGTCAAGCTAGTTCACACATTTTCCGGGTGCATATCAAGAGCTTCAGAACACAAGATTGCCTCGTGAACATGTACATTCACGATATGATTATGCTTAAATGTTTTCACAGCTTTTTAGACCCAAGAATAGTTAGAAAACATTCGAAAATTCTTATGGGTTCAACAGACTGTAGTATGAATCATACAGACCAACAGTTATGCTAGTGCATGTGACGTTCAGCTGCTCGGTATTATTTTCTCATCTACCTATTCCATTTCTAATTACATACACGAATTCTCTCTTTTTTGCATTTGAGCAGGTCGCAGAGGATGAGGGACTACGCTGCAAGATGAGCTTTTTCCTTCACATCCCTTTCCCGTCTTGGGATATAATGCGAATATTTCCATGGGACGACGAAATCCTCGAAGGAATTCTTGGTAAGACATTCTCCCCATGCAAATGGTGGTATTCGAGCACCATTGAGAATTCAAGGAAAGCTTGAAAGCAATAAATGCTCATAGGCTAGGTCATTTGGCTAATAAATTGATTGTTGTAGTTGGAGTACAGTGTGTCTGCTTCAGCGTTTACAAACTTACAAAGAAAATTGGGGCTTTAGGATGCATTTATTTTTACTCCGGAATATCCTTGAAAAATTGAAGTAAAATCAGAGTACGTAATAAAAACAACAGAAAGCCGAGAAAAAAAAAGAGAAATCTAAATGAACACAGAGTTGGTCAGGATGCGAACAAGTGTGCGTTGTTCACGTGCTTGTTCAGGGTTGTCTAGCTTTCTTGTCAACACGCTATTGGATATTACAATCTCCATTTACTTTGTATGCAACAAGCATTGTGTGCTTCCACTTGAAGAAAGTATCTTGAATGCGAGTTTCTTCCGCTTATTAGCAGGGTATTGGTGTCGTTGTAAATTCCAATAATGCAATAATAAGCAATGCGTAGAATCTTATTATGTTCTTGATCATAAGACCAGACTACCTATAATAATATTTGGACTAATAATAATAATATTTTTTTTAAATGTTGTAATAAAAATTTGGAGTTTGCTGATGACTTTAATAATCAGATTACAATGTTTAGCCCATTAATCAGAATATTTAAATTGACAACCTGATTATTGATTGACTATATATTATTGAGAGAACTATTATTGCTTATTGCTCTGTAGTATTTTACTACAGGTATTACATTTGCCGACGACATGCGTACAAACTCACAAAATTTCAGATGCACTATACAAAACCGATTTCATTAACAGGTTGCAGTGCCATCCCGAACGGATGTCAAGGAATATCAAGCACTAAAGGAGGAGATGGATCAGCTTATTGGGCGAATTAATGGAAGATTTTCAAAGCCCAACTGGTCACCGATACGCTATATTTATGGGTGCATTTCTCAAGAGCAGTTGTCTGCCTTCTACAGGGATTCTGCAGTTGCAATGGTCACCCCACTCAGAGACGGCATGAATCTCGTCGCGAAGGAGTTTGTCGCTTGTCAAGACCTGGGTGACCCTGGAGTTCTTATTTTGAGCCCATTCGCTGGTGCTGGTGGTGAGTTGATGTGCATCGTTGCACTTGCTTCTCACATGACTTTTCAATGAGAAATACAATGCGTCATAAAAGCAAACACTGTTTTCATGCCTTACAAAGAGTACCGTTCATAATTTAGAAAACACATTTTCCTTGTTTTTCTCCACAGGCATGATGCAAGAGGCACTGATAGTGAATCCGTATGAGATCGAAGAATTTGCAGATAAGCTTCACCGTGCCTTGCAAATGCCTTTTGATGAACGCCTTTTGAGAATCAAACACTTGCAACGACGAGAGCAAGCGATGGACGTGACAAGTTGGCTGAACACTTTCTTGACATGTGTCGGAATCCTTCCGTGCGATCTAAATTGCAATCTCTCATCTGCAAAAATGGCTCCATTGACGATAGAGGACTTTGATCACTACTTGTCCGACTATCTAGAGGTCGATGAAACAAACAGGGCAAAATTAAGCTTGATTCTGGACTATGATGGCACTCTTGCCCCAATTGCTCAAAAACCCGAACTCGCTCACATGCCTGACGAAACTCGCAACATTATTCGGAGACTTGCAGCGTATACGGACGACGTCAGCATATGCATCATCTCTGGTCGAAGCCTGGGAAACCTAAAAGAAGTCATTGGAATTTCGCAACATTATTCGGAGACTTGCAGCGTATACGGACGACGTCAGCATATGCATCATCTCTGGTCGAAGCCTGGGAAACCTTAAAGAAGTCATTGGAATTGAAGGGGTCACCTACGCAGCAGCTCATGGTCTGGAAATATTGAGTCCCGACGGTGCCAAATACATTCATCCTATCACGGCGGAACATGAGGAAAGGATATCTGGTCTGTTGAAGGCTCTTCAGCAATCGGTTTGCAAGGATGGCGCATGGATAGAAAACAAGGGAGCTTTGCTCACATTCCACTACAGAGAGGCGCCCAGACAAGTACGGGAGACATTGGCAAATAAAGCAACTGAAATTTTTATCCAGCACGGGTTTCAACCGCACAAAGCTCCAATGGCCTTAGAAGCCAAACCTGAAGTGAAGTGGGACCGTGGTCGCGCTTCCATTCACATTCTACGCACGACTTACGGCGCTGATTGGTCCAGTCGGGTTAGAGTCATTTACTGTGGCGATGACCAAAGTGATGAGGAGGCCATGCAAGCCTTGTCAGGAATTGCAGTCACATTCAAGGTATCCTCCATGCCGTCAACGCGAACCAGTGCCAACTACAGACTAAGATCACCAGCAGAAGTGCTGCTGATGCTTAAATGGATCGAAAAAAAGTTATCGCTGCGTCGGTCGCCGTCTCCTACGAGTCCCACAAGACTTACCAAGACGTCCATCTCCTTCGATGACACGAGTGATGATGAAATGCGCAGAATCAGAACAAATTCAAGGGGGCGCACCCAAAACATTTACAAAACCAGCAAAACCAGGAATGGGTTCGAGAACGGATCTGCTGCAGCAGCTCCCAGAAAGACTAGTCCGGATTCGTTTCCAGAACTTCCGCCGTCGCCTCCCAGATTTTCTGGTGTCTCACTGAACAGACATCTCTAAAAATCAAGAAAATGTTTTGTACCTAAAATACACGCGAGTTTTAATGTTCCGCAGACTGTATCAAATCTAGGCTCTTAAACGTTAACCAGCTCAACATTACCCTCGCATAAATTGTAAGAAAATAACCAGAGTATAATGTCAAGCATTTTATTATCAATTTTGGTTGATAACTTTTGACTACGATTAATAAAATGAGAAAATTCAATATCATAAGTACATACCTAATATTGAATAGGTTTTCAGAAAAATTGTGGTTTTAGTAAACGCTAAAACTAAGAATCGCCTAGTTGGTTGACCTCGCGGTGTGTGTACCACATAATATGCATCGTGAACGCAGAATGTCTCTCGCTATAAACAGTATAAATGTATTCACTGCAAGCCAGAGTTTACTTTTAAAACATATCTAAAACTTTGAATTGTTATAATTAGGAATTTAGTAAATATAATAGTGTCGTTTTGTTATCTTTAATATGCATTTCTGTAAGCTTAATGCCTAAAGAATCGTTCATCACTAACTGCGTATAATAGGTGACTGAATTGAAACGTTTTACAGGTATTGCCACATCAAGTCTTTATTGAATGATATAGAAATGAGTATAATTAGTGAAATACGCAGCAGACGTAAGTCAAAGATAATACTATGAGATTGTAAATACAGTACCTGCAACTCCAGTGAAGTACATGTATTGTGTTTGGAAATTATACGATTTTCTTTTAGCTTTATGGACATGTGCACTTTAGAAAATTTATTTAGCAATAAAAGTCACTCTAAATACTTTGTTTTTCTAGAGCATTGTTATTTTTGCTTACTTAAATTTGTGATATTGTAGTGTACATTACTGTGTCGCATGTCGGTGCTCAGAATTGCTTTATTTTCCGTAACATTCAGTATTGAGATTCTCATAAATTTGAGTACAATGGGATTGGAAAGTATATGAAAATCCCTTGCTTCTCCGCAGTTTTTTATCAGTTTAACAAACAAAGTAGCCTGGAGCGTCTCGGTTTGGCGAGTAAAACTACAAATTAAATAAGCATGGGGTTATTTGTCGGGATACTGTACATTATTTCCATACTCGCTGGAAGCCACGCAGGGATCTTTTCCAGCGTCAATAGAACGGTGCTGGAGCAAACAGCAATCGATTACGAATTCTCAAAAGATCTTTCTTCCGTTCTAACCGAAGCGACGCTTGCATCCAACTGTGACGGAATTGTGATGATTATCACCAAAGGATGCACCGACTTTATAGACTACATCTTGATGCAACTGAATCGCTGGGCACCTCCAGTTCTTCTTGTTACATACGTCAGCTACGATCAAATAGGAAAATCCGAGTTGTGGGCAACCTATTTGGCTTGGAAGCGAAGACCCTGCTCCTTAATTTTTGTCTGCGATTTGATGAGACTAAACGATGGACTTTATGAGAGCACCATTATGGACGATGATATGTTTTCCGGAACAGGTAATGACAAAAGAATACAAAAACTTAACATGCTTCATGATTTATTTGTATTCATTTTTTTTATAAATTCTGTGAATTTTCAAATAGAAAAGTATGCTCCCGAAGAAAACGATATTGGATACTTGAAATTACCAAAGTTTATAGCAAGCGCAGACCAGGTTCTCTACATTTCAGACTTTCTTGACGAATCTCCAACCTTCAATAATGACAGCATGGCAGCAAGACGCGAGGTTCAATCCAAAATCGTACAGCAGAGTGGTATCCTGTTGCAAATCCTTGTTGAAAATCGGACCGAATCTGAGAAAGAAGCATTAATGCACATTTTCTCAGTTTGTGAGTACTGTGGAAAGTCATCCAAATGGCAACAAAGGGATTTGGGATATTGGCAACGGAATAAAACTCAGTTTTCCAAATTTTTTCACGTATTTGACGATTTCCATAAGTTGTCATTTAACGAAACGAGTCTCAACATTGGATATTTTAACCACCCTCCACATTTCAGTTGTTACAAGGAAAAACGGGAGCCACTGTCTAATAATGGCAGTCTTGCAAAGCTTGAACTGGAGACTGTATGCCGTGGTGCCGAATGGGAAATGATTTCGCAAATGGGAAAGTCAATCGATTTCTCAGTGAGCTGGACAAATCTCTCCACTGCCGGTCCAATTGATCAGGGATCGTTTGGAGCGACCAGCAACATTTCAAACATGATTTTACATTTCGAAGAACAAAAGATTGACCTCGGAGTGGGTGGAATATCGATCACGCCCAAACGAACCATGTTTGTGGACTTTTCCAACGCCTTTACAAACGATCCGATTGGTAAATAGTAAAATGCTACTCTTCATCTCATGCTAAAAATGTTGTTTCAAGCTACTACCTACATAAATAACGAATAGTTTCAAAATCATTTTTTCTTACAGTATTTGTCGTGGAAAAGAAAAGCGACCTCTTTGCACTTGGTATATGGCTTGCCTTCAATCCGGAAATTTGGCCCCTAATTCTTCTTTTGATCGCCATTATATCTCTGCTGTTTCATGTCATCATTAGCCAGATTACACTAGAACGACCACAACAACCTAAAAAGCGTGAAGGAAGTAGGAGGTGGGCTTTCAGTGCATTCCTGGAGAGACAGTACATGGAACAGGCTCGCAAACCCATTCATGTGACCATATTTGAAGCCCTACAAATAACTCTGCAACCCTTACTTGGCCAGCCGTTGAGCACGGCTCAAATAACCCAACGACCACGTCGACTTCTTAAGCTGCTGCTAACAATTTGGTGGTTCTCCTGCCTAATTATCTCTACCTTGTACAACACTAGCTTGATAACAAGCTTGATTAATCCTATTTCACCCAAGGAAGCAGAGTCGCTCCAAGATTTACTTGATTTTGGGTACAGTTTTAAACCAGCGGGTAAACAAGGCGCGTTTTTTGAGCTCATTAAGTCAACAATGGACGACTTGACGAATGTTCATCATGATCATCCACCTGAGGCGGCAGACGCTTCCCCCAATGACGCTGAACTAAAAACAATTAAGCTAATCAAACGAATCAGCGAAAGGCTCGTACGAGATGGTTCAAGACCACCCACATCAACGGTAGCCTATGTGATCGAGGAGTCGGCAGTGAAAAGCGTAAAATGGGATCAGAAAGAAATTGGTTTCTCTCAAATTAAGGTTATTCGTGAACGCTTGTTTTTGACAACGTATGCATGGCCTGTCCAGCGAAATGCGCCCTATAAACACAAGATCGATGCTGCATTAGGAAGATTAAACTCGGCAGGTTTAATAGAATACTGGTACGCAGAGTACGGACATAAGGCAAAGGAGCGGAGAGGTGGAAAATTCCGTTTGAGACAGAAACTGAGTCAAATAAATTTGAACATGCAGGTTCTTCAGGGTGCTTTTATATTTCTGATTTTGGGACATGGTTTCGGGGCAATTATCCTTGGAGTTGAGCACCTCACCAAGCGATACAATTTTAGACTGTTTACCAAAGAGGAAATTTTAGAGTTGTGCAGGGCTTTGTTCATGAAATCCAAAATGGTATACTTAAAGTATTTTGCTTCGAACCATCTGGAATTACAGAGGAGGCTTCGACGGCAGAGGAATCGACTACGATTTCGTGGCGTGGTTCGCACTATTGCTACTTTCAAGCAAAAAGACGTCCCTCCATTTATTAAGTAATGAATTAGATGCTCTTTATGACTGCTTAACACTTGAGTTGCACAACAGAGTTTTTTAATCTGGCTCCTAGCTGAACTCAAATACATGATAAAGATGGAAATGCTAGACAAGTGTTGAATCCGTTACACTCAAATATAAGAACCTTA
>JAHZMW010002162.1:0-32821 GCA_027743745.1 Alloscopus bannaensis | reverse complement strand
CCACCTGCTCCTCTCCTGCGCTTTGCGAAGGGTCCGTCGCAAGTTCCAACTGGTACTGATGCATGATAAGCCTACAAAAATATGGTGAAAAATTGAAGAGAATCAGGAAAGTGACAACTCGACTCTAAAAAACTAGGGCCTTTGCAGATATCCATCGGCTACAGCTACCTCGGCCTCTTTACCTTCACCTTGTGTCTTACCACACTTTACTACTCCTTCGTGCACCAGGTGTCGGCCTACCTGGAAAACTCGAAACTACCCCCTCCAGCCCCTGAGGAGGACACAGACCTCTTTATCAACTTGATGCTGGCCTGTGCCTTTGCCTACTCGAAGCCAAACGTGTTCACCAATACGTACCCCATGAACAGAACGAAAGCGGGAGGAGTTTCCAAGGTCCTTGCGGTGAATGGATCGAAGTACTCAAAAAACGACTTGATGGAGCTCGGCATCTGCCCGCGACAAGACTACATCTTACTCTCTGTTGTGAGTACAATATAAAACTAGACTCCAAAAGTCTTATCTTCAACCTTTTTATCATTCCATGTTCCAGCTCCTGTTGGGCATTACTTCTGCAACGTGCCTGCTCGTCGCATCGCTCACAGAGTCGATGGAGAACCAAATCCTTGGCCCTCCAGTGTGGCTCCAGCGCTTCAAGGTGAAAGTTCACAAGGGAATTCGCCAATGGGAGACACGAGCTCAGGTCCCAACCTATGTTGAGGGCGCCGCCGATAACGCCGATAACGAGGGCAGGCCTCGCGTCCAAACGCATCGTGACTCTTGGGGCGACGAGATCGCTGACGAAGAGATCGTCGACTATTTCTCATTCGGTGATGAAGCATACTCTGTACTAGACGGGGGTGTGGAGCATGTCATTTTTGGTGATCCTTTGAACCTGAAGGCATCCAAAGTCCGGCTTCACCATCAGCGTCATCATTAAAAAATCCCCGTAATTGTTAACCCCAAATGTCGACAGCAATATTTATTTTTTGATGTTTACTCCAGAGTTGCCGAAAGGTTGGATATAATTAAGTAGACGAATAATGATACGGCAATGTATGTAGAGACTCGGTATAGTAAATGTGACCATAAAATCGTTTCATTTGCGTTGAAAGAAGGAAAAGGGTTGTATAATCAACGATCAGTCTCTATACGGCCTGTGGGGAGATCTCAATCGGCACTTTCACTCACTCACTCACTGCCGTCCGTAATGAGTGCCATAATTTGCTGAGTTGTGCCACAAGTTTCCGTGTTTCGCTTCCGCTCTCGAGGAGAGTTAGAGAGAATAAAAAACTTTCTCTGTCATGTTCACTATCCGATCCGAAGTCTCTCACACACACCGCGACTCTATCAGTGGTAAAAGAGAAAGCGGAGAAAGTATCTCTAGAGAGAGAGAGAGAGAAAGGGTTGCCTTATTCCAAGTTGGAGGACTGCAGAGGAGCTCAGTCGGGATCACACCGTCGACGTGTAACAACCATTTTTTTTCTCTGCTCATAAAAATCTTCACTTCATAAACTTGTGTGTGTGTAAACGACCAGAAAAAAAGTATCGAAAGTAACGAGCTCGTTTGTCTATAGTTTTCTTGCCAAGAAAAAGGTCGGAAAGAGCATTATTTGTTATTTATGAACATGGTGCACGTAGTGAGCTCAAAGTGAAAGATTTTTTTTCATCATTGAGAGACTTCCAAAGCTGACCTTCAAAAAGGACACTTTTTTATTAGTGTCGGACTTTTAAAATAATTTAGTGTATTTTGTGTAATAACCCAAAGGACAGGATCACTTGAGGATTCATTAATTCCATATCATCATCACCGGAGCGAGAGAAAGTGCGAAGAGGAGAAGAAAGCACATAAAGATATTCCAAATTCTCTGACGTGATTACGTACTCCGAGATCTCACTCGCGAAAAAAAATCCCATTTCGTTGCCCCAAAAGTCTCATCATCAAAGTCATTATCATTCTGCCCATCTGTCACATCATATATGCGTCATCCAGCAGCAGAGTGAAAATTTTTCGCTAAAGAAGGCAAAAAAATATTTCCACGAGTTTCTCCGTATCTTTGCTTCATGTGCGAAAGTGTACGTGAATGTGAAAGTGTGATGGTTTTAAGACAAAGAAAGTTTTTATTTTTTGAGTGAGAGAAGCCTCTCCAGTGTTCGAGTTTCTGTTTTTTCGCTGTAGGACGGGCGTGAAGAAGTAGTGTGAGTTTAATTTATGCAGGCTTTGGGTGTAAACACGTTATGAGAAAGTTTATCCAACTTTGCTTTCTCTCACTCATCCATTTTTTGCAAGTGTGGAGCTCACAATAAGATATCCATTTTTCCTCCCGAAGGTCTTCCTAACTATCTCCTTTCCTCAAAACACCACACACATTTTCTCCCGACTTTTCTCCTTAGAGCATATAAACAAGTTTCCGTCTTCCGTATGCCATGTAATTCGGAGAACCACAAAAGGAAAAGTTGGAGGAATCCAATTTTAAAATGCAATTACAATGGTGTATATTAGCTCACCCTCACGCCTACATTGTACACACATAAATATCCAGCAGAGTTGGTGAAAACGAGAGGAAGAAAGTTTTTCCTCCTTCTTTTCTACTGCTGTGTGCATCTCGTTAGAATATATATTGGCTATTAAATCAGGGGACAAATTAATAATCTCGACAGATGAACAATTTTTTCTCTCTATATATCCACAAGAAGAGGAAAGAGTTCTCTCTAAATCACACATTCAATTTTCTCCTGAAAAAAAACCTCCATATCACTACTCCATGTGCGTATTATGTTGGTGCTTCATTTCGAGTGGTACTTGAAAGTGAGAGTGTTTTCATGGTGGAGAGATTTATTGGATGAAGATATTAACTCATATTTCAATTAAGCCGAAAGATTAGTGAGCCCATTTCCTGCGGAGGAACGCACACCGGAAACTCAGGCGAATTAGGAGAAAGTTATTACATGGAAAGAGCAAGTTGATCAGAAGAGGAGCATGCAAATTCTGGAAAAGCCCATTACTTTCTCCACGAGCACCCGGTGTTGTTGGAGGATGGGTGGTGAGAACAGAAGAAAACGTTGGAGTGACCACCACCATCACCACCTCCGCCCAACCAGTTATCGGACTCACACTTGGCTTCCTCTTCTCATCCTTTCAAGCTGCATGTTCCAAGGTAGAAAAAAAAGTAAAAAGCTAATGCGATTTTGAATGGCGAATTGTGTATGGCTTTTCTGCGGAGGACAATGGAGGATTTTACTCCATTAATTTGAAAATTATATAGTTTTTTTGGAGGCGGACGCGATGAGGATACCATTAGAGAGATATCATTCTTTTTCTATTCATAACAACGACGAGGTGTATCTGTGCTCAGAGGAAATGCATGAATGATTGAGTTTAAGAGCTGAACACCGAGTTTTTCGCAGTGTGGAAAGAAAAAACCTTCCTCTTTTTTAACCTGGAAAAAAGGGGGCCCCAGATGTGGAGGGATGTGATGATGGACCGATTTTTCATTTCCGTTCCATGCCTCCACTTTTTTTATCTCCGAAATTGCACACAACAATAACGGCCCTTGCATCATCACACACGTAATAGCATATCCTCGCCTGTGCATCACGTACCGAGTCTCCGAAAAAATTGCCACTTTTTCTGAAAGTCGCCCATTTCCTGTGCACAAGAGCCGATGGGAATTCAAATTCTTAATAATAGCTTCACATCCTGACTGTGAAAAGTCGATACTTTACTCTCCTGGACAATGGACACACAATCCTGTATAAAAATGGGCTCACACTTGGTTCTATACGTATTCATATTTTGCCGAGACACTTTTTTGAGGAATTTCCCAAAGTGAAAGTCACGTTGCGTTTAGACAGTGATAAAAAAGTGGAGAAAAAAAGTTTACACACACGTGACCTCCCTCAACGAGACGACAACGGGTATTTGGTGGAAAGGACAATTCCCTTGAAGAATAAGTGTGGTGATGGTGGACATTGAGGAAATTGGAGTAGTGAATCACGACCAGGACGATGGAGGACTTCATATCTCTCATAACTTTTCACTTCCCACACGCATTCCATTCTCCTCCACCGAGCCCTTTTCAGAATGATGATGATGTATATACGAGAAGTTGCGTAAAGGCAACAAAAGAATGAAATAAAGAAAAAAAACGTGTGAAAGTCATCTTGACCAGTAGTGGTCCTTAGAAAATGGGTTGTGATGCATTATGTCGACTGAAGAGGAAAGAGAAATCTCCGAAAAGTTTTTATGGTCGAGAAATATGTGGTTGAACAAAAGGGCTCAAAAGATTTCCTTTCTTTTTTGCTCGAGGAAAAATGTTTCAGAGAGCGAAATATTTTCTCTCCACATCCATTAGGTGAGTGCGGAGTGGTTGGAGTCTATGTGAAATCCAATTCTCGTTGTCATTTGTAGGTTCAACTGGGGTGAAAGACGTGCAGCTGGTGGCCCCGCGCCACGTCCGCCTCTCGCACGACATCCAGTTGACATGCGACTACGACCTCGAGACAGACGCGTTGTACGCCGTGAAGTGGTACCGGGGTTCGGACGAGTTTTACCGCTTCATTCCCAAGGAAGCCCCTCCACAGCAGATCTTCCCGATGCCGGGGCTCAGTGTCGATGTGAGTGTCGTCTTGTCTGACACACATACTGTTATGAGCTTCGTATTCGAATATGAGCACGTCGTCGACGCACATTTTCAGCCTCATAATGTACACACGTCCTTTTATTAAGATGAAGGAAGAACAGTGATTTTTCCAATTTTCTCTTACAACACACACATGTATGCATGCATACAGATGATATGAAATGAAAAGGGCAACAGTTGTCCACGAGAAAGTAAGCAAACAGTCGTCATCCTCCTCGAGCAAAATGTGCGTCGAAAGAGAGAGAGATAAATATTGGATTTTTCTTCATTCACGTTGCCTCACACTTGAGCAGAATTTGAATAGGATAAAAGCGTACATGCATTATATTAATATAGATATATTGTGCTTTTGTATATATCTTGTGTAAACTTACATGAGACATTTCTGGGTAGATGTGTGCGTTCTCGTTTTTGGTGAAAGGCTCAAAAGGAATTATTGTTTCATTTGATCCGACCGTTTTTTCTCAATCCGTTCACTTTCCTTTCATCTCTGTCTGCTACTTTCCCAATATGCAATACGCTTTCCGTTTCTGCGTTTTCCGTTTCACTGTGTCTCTCTAATCTCTCACCTAATTTTCCTTTCTTTTTCGTTGTAATGCACTAAAATCATGGAAGCGTAAAGAGAAAGGGAGCTTTCATCTAGTATTTTCGCAATCCGCTTTATTTTTATTCTCTTTTTGCATTCATTTTTTGTAAAAACCTCTGTTTCCTGAGATGATTTGATGTGCTTCCATTATATGTGTCATTTTTGTATGCTTTTTAGGTGAACAAATCGGATGACCATAATGTCTTCCTGAGAAACGTCTCCTTCCGAACGGCTGGCCGTTTCAAGTGTGTCATTTCCGCGGAAGGGACATTCCAAACGTTAGAGAGTGCCAAGGACATTGGCGTTATAGGTGATACATTTGATAAACCTTTTTAAGCTTTAATATTAAACATTAAAAGCCCGTCTCTAATTTTAGGTTGTAATTAACTATTGCAGTGATTGACTACAACAGTCCGAAACTCTTCCTCGACAAGATGAGCTACGAGCCTGGAGACAAGGTGACCGCAAACTGTAGGCTGGAGAACACGTACCCCTCTCCGAACATCACTTGGTTGGTGAATGGACGTCAAATGAACATTTCAGTGGTGACGCGAATAGAGGAGAAAGAGTCTCACAACATGACGACGATGACGACACCAACAACTCAGGCTTCTGAGGCAACAAGTACCCCATCAACAATGATGATGATGATCCCGACTGCCAGTAGTGGAAGTACGGCTTCAAGGCGGAAAAAGAAGCCGAGGGTGACGACCACTTGGTCCACACTGACGTACCCGATCCAGAGCTACTCTCCACTCAGAATCAAGTGCAGGGCGGAGTTGTACGACGTGTACAACGAGACCTCGTCCATCCGCATCCAGCCCAAGGCCCCGCTTCTCTACCCGTATCCCACGACGAGGTCAACGTCCACTTCCGCACCAACTCTCGAGGGCAGCAAGCTCGACCACCACCAAGCTCTCAACGCTTCCACTTCAGCGAGTAAGAACACACACACACATACCCCTCTCTTTCCTTCACTTTCTCTTTTTTGTACCAAAAAAACTTTCTTCGCTCTTCGATAAATCCTTAAATTCTACACGAGCTTTTTCTCTGCATTTTTTTCCAGGCAGGGCTTCTCCAAGGTCTTGTGGACTAGTCGTCGTCACTCCGCTCTTCTTCCCTCTTTTCATACTACTCTACTTTGAGTGGGGATAAGCCGAAAGCAGAAATCTATACATTATGTGGAGAGATCAAAAGATAATAATAAAAAAAGATTTTTTTTTCTCGTTCCTTACTCCCGTTTTTCTTTCTCCGTATAATTGTACATTATTGCGTATCTGCTCCCTTTCATCTTTAATTCTTGAGAAAAAAAGCAGATTTCTAGATAATATAACTTTTACCTATCCAGTAAAAGCAGTGCACAACAAAGATTGATCATTAAGTCTTATATTCACGCACATATATGCCATTAGTTTGCTGGACATTTATTTAACACAAAAAACACTTTTGTCCACAAAACGCAAAATTTTTTACTCCATTTTTCCTTCGGGAGCTGAAGTATCTAATGATTTTAGTCTTGCGTGTGTTCCTGTCCCATTTTGCGGAGAAGCTTAATTTTTTTCCTTTCTCCTGACAAGAAAAGCTTATATTGCAAGTGGAAAAGTTTGTTTGTGCATCGTCAAGAAGACATCAAGCATAAAACACTTTCTCCTCAAATCTTCTTAACTTTTCGTTCCACCTTTTTGCCCAGACAAGACTTTTTTGTCAGGGAATTAATGGATCCTTTTCTCTCTGACCTCGCTCGTTGTGTCTGTGTTTTTAAAATAAATACGTGAAAACAGTGAGTGAGTATATACACAATCAATAATCATCCTATAATGAGTTTTTCCTTTAAAATTTGACAGCAAAATGCACACTTTTGTGTAGCTGTTTTAAGCACATTATTTTGTACTCATTTCCTCCCAACTTTTGTTCTTTTTTTAGTTTGCTCATCGACGGCAAGTAGAAATTAGACAAGAGAAATGAGGTGTCAGCACAGCCACACAAACACACGTCTCTCCCAGCTCTTTTACTTTCTCCGACAAAACAGTATACTACGTGAGGAAGGTCGCCTCTTTTCAGTTCCTAAAGCTGACTCAACACATCAACTTCTTCCTTCCGGCGATATTATTGTGTCTCGCTCCTTTCACCAGAAAGCTTCCCTGCACTTGCATACCTCATTGTGAGCCCACCCCAAACTCGAAAGGAACATATTGTGCAGAGAAAAAAGTTGGGAAAAGGATACATCATCTCTCACTTTCCCGACTTTCTCTCTCATTTGCCACTTTAGGAAAGTGAGAAGGGAAGAGAACTGTATTATGTACTTTCCTTTCACACACACACGCACCACCATACCGCCACCTGGAAAGTCAGTCTGAAAAAATAAAGTCCTTTTGTTCGCTTTTGCTCCCCGGAGAAAGTTTATGATGGTGCACGACACACATCCCTAGACCATGGGGAGTAAATAAAGGCAGAGAGAAAGCAGGCTTCCCAGTGTGCGAGCCAATTAGAGGAATTTTCCTTGTCATTCTTCTTCTTCCTTTCTCCGCGATTCACATTCAACAATATTTATGTATATGAAGTGAAAATAATATGATGTTGTTGTGTAATATGGGATGGAGGAAAAATTGCTGAGTTTACAACATTTTTTTCCATTCTTGACATTCCTTCATTCATCACTCCGTCACGCTATCCTTTGGTGCGTTACACACACATTCCCTTGAGAAAAAAAATCACAATTTTTTTTGGACAAGGAGCACAAACGGGACTGAGAAAAGCGGAAATGGAAGAATGCAAAGGACGAGAAAAAAGCGCTGTAAATTGTGTTGCTTTTTATGCTTCTGGAGAAATGTGTATACTGGAGTATAGAATATATATTTGTGGTTAGATTCGAATTTTATGTCGAGGATCGTCGAGACCAGAATCATTCGTTGACAGACGGGGAAAACGAGGATTAAAAAAGAGCAATAATTTTTACAGCAGTAGTCACGACTTTCTCTCTCTCTCTCTCTCTTCAGTAAACGAAAATAGAGAAAGAAAAAGGGAAAGAGGATTGCATAAAAAAGGGAATCAATTGCACCACTCTGAAGATCAAGTGACTTGATTGATAGACAAAAAAGGATCACAAAATCTTCGGATCGGATGCCAAACTCTTATGGACGAAGAACAAAAAGGGAGTATATGGAGAAAGCAGAAAGGACTCGTTTGCGTTTCAACATGACTTTTCTCTCTACAAAAGTCCGAGAGTGTAGTCAATGTTGTAGCGGCATGTAAACTTGGGAACATTTCCAAGAAAACTGTCGTCCTCCACCAAATATTTCACTTGTTCGTTTTTTTCTCCAGACTCCTCCAAAATCCGATCATTTGCTTTCTCTCTTAAACCCTCAAAAATATCCTCCCGAAAAATTGAAAAGCGAAGAACAAAGAGGAAAAGTATATATATGCTTTTAAAGAGGAAACTGACTCGACTCTTGTCCTTTTTATAGGAAATTAATGCAAGAAGATGAAATCATGAGAGTTATATCTAACTTATATAAAATTCCAGCCTTCCAATAATACATACAAATACACGTAGCTTATTTTTTTGGAGAAAGTCGCTTTTTTATGCTAAGCACACACACAATGTTGTCAGTTGGTATTTGCCAAAAGGAGAAAAAGCTTGCAGGAAGACAAGGCAGATGAAATGGGGCTTTTATGGGAAAAGTATTCAAAAAGGAATAATAATCCTCTTTTTCCCTATTTTATATCTTTATAGACTTCATCAGTGGCTGTATATAATATTTATAAGGGGGAAATGAAGACGAATATTATTTGTCCGCAAGATGAGAGCAGAGTGTAATATATACACGAATAATATTTCATACATTTTTATATTTGAGAATGTACATTCGTGATGTGCGAATTGTAAAGTTAATTTGGCCATTTCCAGGGATTTATGGGGAAAATATGAACTCCGCCTTTGGAATCCCGATTATATGTGTCAACTGACAAAGGGAGTTGGGCTCGTGGGCCAATTAAGTGACCAATTTGTCTCGCGCTCTGACATTTTCAACAGAAAATATGTATATAAGCAGGGAAACCTGTGTTCAAGGACGAGAAAGATCAATTCGTTGTTGCTTCATGATGATACTTCACCTTAAAAGGCATTTGGAAACTCGGGAAGGCACATGTGTTCAATCTTGTCGAATCTGAGAACGCGTATTGAAGCGCACATACCTTCTGCGATGATGATCCCAACGGAATCCGTTTCAAAGTAAGGAGAAAGAGAGCATAAAGTGTGAGACCACATCTTGAGAGTAGCAGTGAAAGCGAGAGAAAGCAGAGCTCAGTCACAGACACACACGGAGAAAGGAAAAAAGAGGGGAATAACTTTGTTCGGAATAAATCCCCTGTGAAAATGTGTCATGTTTTGCAAAAAACCCAAAGAGAACCAATCGCACCAAATACTCTCACTGAAATGGAACGGATTTTCCACCAAAAATTTACACGCTCTCTCTCTCTGCTAATTAGAGAGTCGCTGAGAAGAGAACTCAAAAAGTGGTCGGCAAGACTCGAAGTTGTAATTGCCCAAGGGGCATCGTATTTCGTGGTATTTCAGGTGGATTACTACAAAAGGTCATTTCTATATTTAGTTTCATGGGATTCATAAAGATGCGCACGGTTGGCATCATCATCGTCCTTTAAATAATACTGTTTTCATTTTTGTTTGAGCAGGTTCATCAAGGACACTCAGATAGGTGAAAATTTGATTACAAAGAGAGAATCGTGCCCACAAACAAGTTCAAACTGTACAAAATAAATACGTATTCGAAGAACCGAGTTGTTTAGAATATTGCTCGGTTTCACGCACACGCACTCACAAAACTCTCCAATTTCCAAAGCGTTGAGGAAAAAACCTCTTAATTGGATTAGAGTTAAACTTTTCCCCAGAAGCAGAGAGAATTCTGTGAGAGAATCCAGAGAGAAATATCAGGTTCCAAAGGAAGAGGGACATGCCTCATGACTATCGATGTCAAGGCCGCTACACACACTCATCTCTTTGCTACTGTGCTTTGTAATTACAAGAGAAAGCCATACAGAATGTAATGTTCTTGCCTCTCTTTTTTCACAACCACTTTTTAAGGATGATTTTCTACTTTTAAAAGACAGTGAAAAATGTTTGATGCACAATTCTGATACGACTAGGACTTTGTGTTTATGGATGGGAAAGTCAGCGATGTGGAAAAGTCAGTGGTGCAATAAACTGGGAGACACACTCCACAGCATTTTCGCGTGGGAAACATATATTTTCTACAAAAAAATCATATCTTCACACAACACAAGGAAAAAAGCTGCGGAATGTAGCGGAATAACGAGATGGGCAATTGGGCGAACTTTTGTGAAACTACGACAAAAGTATATATGCATTATACAAAGCAAAAGGAGAAGCAATTAAACGATTTTTTCCCTACATGTTAGGTAGAGTAAAAGTTTGCCATTTGTGAAATGATTGCCAGAGAAAGGAAAGATGAAAGTGGGAAAGGGATCCAATTATGTCTCATCAAACACATCTTTCCATCATTATCGTGAGCATGATGATCATCTCTAAAATATAATGATCTCTCTCTCCCATTCAACATATTCGTCTCATCCTACTTCTCTCCGGAAAAATCTGGCTTTATTAGTCAGAAAGAGATGTGTATCAAAGTGAAAAATGCGTCCTTCTTCTCCTTCCTGATAATAGCTTGTAAGTGCATATTATTATCATCATCATCATATCGTCGTATCGGGTTCACTCAAGCGCTCAACAGTCGGCCTCAAAATGAGTGAAAAGACGGGTGAAGGAAAATTGAGAGAGGTTTTTGTGGGACTTTCCCTTCAGTCTGGTTGTGGAGAAAGAGATTTCCCATCGTCGTGATGTGATCGTCATGTAAAATTTCCTCATGTGGGAATAAATGTTGCCAATTGTCGATCAACCGTTTCCTCCAGGCATCATCATCATCTGATTCAGTGAAAGGAGAAAAGCGGAGAAAAAATGTGTGTGAACTGCACGAATTGCCTGTTGCAACTGGCGTTTATGGAGATTGACTTTTTTTTACTGACGACATTTTTTTAAATGTTACATTACTACTGGAAAGGAGCGTAAAGTTTTCCAAATAAAAATCGTGCTTTTGAGATGAAATCACTAATTTACATTTCACACTGGATCCCAATTCTGTTTTTACAAGGTTTTCCCCTTTCTCTTTTTGATTTCGCATTCGAGTACCGTTCCAGTGACCACCAATACTGTTGAGCCGATTTCTCACTCGTTACGCGGAACACACGTCGTCTTGCATCATTTCGTGGTGAATGGCGTGAGTCGATTTTTATTTCAGCTTTGCCTCCTTCACTCCCTCAATTCGTCTGCATCCTCCAAATCCAAAGGAGAAATATATACCAAATTTTAGAGCTCACCGTCTAACACGAGGACACAAATCCTATGGATTTTCTCCAGCTCTTTTCATCACACTCTGAGGCGCAGGCAAAAAGCGGTATAAAAATCATACACACAACATTCGAGGGAAATCCATTTATATTTCGGGGAGATGGAGAAAAGCAATTTCGCTATGTCACAACATCATCGACTTCAACTTTTCAACCAACATTTGTAATAACAGCATCACTCCCTGAATTTCGCTCCCCTTATTGTTTCCGAAGGTATAACCTTGCACATTTTTTTTCTACCTGCTTTCTCCCTGCCCACTTTCGTCATTTGTGGCAAAATTACAAGATTTTCTCTCCTTTCACTCGTATTACCTCCAGAAATTACGCACTCTTCAAGTACGAGAAAAAAACGTGACGACCTGACGACAGAGTGAGCTGTATGAACGATAATAGCACTTTGCCAGTTTTTTATGACTTTTTTTCTTCTTCAAGAGACATATTGAAGCCATAAGTTTTCTGTGGTTTTCTCCACACAATGAATACGCGTTCAATCTTTTGGTGGCAAAAAATGCGCATATTATTTTCTCAACAGAATTTCTGTCTTTTTGTCGTCGTCACCCTTCTGGTAACATGTGTTTGAGTGTGTGTGTGTGTTCTTGTATGCGTTTTTGTGGATTGAAGGCTCTCAAGCGCATTTTCTCTGAAAACTTTATTATGCCGCACACATGTACATAATATGTTGCGTATTGTGCGACTCTGTTTTTCCGAGAGCTTTTCGTCTTTTCCACTCACTCCGACGGCACACCGCCGCTTGTACTTTACTTGATCTTTTTGATGTCATGTGCAGCCCTGAAAAGTGCATGGCAATGTCATTGTCCCATTCTTCTTCGTTCCCCTTGTAAATAAGCCTTCCACTGAGAGAATGAAGAGAGTTGTTGGAGTTTCAGGAAGGAATCAACATTCTGCCCAACATGATCATCACTCGACCCTACTTTACGAGAGCGAGCTGTCATTTCCAGCTCAAAAAAGTTACTCACTCAAGTTGTTGGAACCTTTTGTGCATCCACGGAGAAAATGGATGATTTCCATAAGGAGATTTACATGTTGAGCGAGTTACGCCATGATGCTCCTACCATGTATCATGTGCTCACCTCTCGCTTGAGTTTCCGGGAGTGCAAGTGGTGGCGAATGAAAAAGTTAATTATAAAAAAAAAAAAAACCTCAGCTTAACTTCACATTTTATGAAGCCTCTTGAATTTTTTACGGAGGTAAACAAGAAAGTCGAACATGTGCCATCTCTCTTTGACTTTCTCTTTTTTTCACTTGAAGAGAAAACTTGATTTCTCAAAAAGGTACACATGTTTATTGACATGATATAGAATTTATATAAAAGAAACTCCCTTTGATTTCCTCTTCACATTACAGGAAGATCACATTTGGAGAAAGAAATATATTATTATTACTATTTTCTCTGGAGAAGTAGCAGCAGCATTTCCCCTTGTTTCAGCTCTCCACTTTCGTATAAAGAGACTTGGTGGAATAGAGCGTACGCTCAGTTCTTGCTCAGCATCCGGGCAAGAGATTCTTGTGATGGTCCTGGTGGCATGCCACTTCTGGAACAAAGGGGACTCCACAAACTGGAACGATATTAGAGAAGCACACACTCAAGCATTATTTTTGTGTGTAGTGAAGACACGCTGTTTTGGAACGCGTTCAAGAAGTGAAGTGAGTCGACCACGAACGACGGAATAAAAAAGGAACACACGCATTATTGTGTATACAGAGTACACGCATTTATGCTTCATAACTTTTTTCGCAGCATCCTCTTCTCCGAGAAAAGGCCTTTTTTCTGGGTCCC
Source organism: Alloscopus bannaensis (assembly GCA_027743745.1). NCBI lineage: Eukaryota > Metazoa > Arthropoda > Collembola > Entomobryomorpha > Entomobryidae > Alloscopus > Alloscopus bannaensis. The sequence goes on along the minus strand of JAHZMW010002162.1, from coordinate 19,356 downwards.
TCGAGAATTAGTTCTGGTTGAGAGTTCCCATTTTCCAGGCAGCTTGCCCTTTTCAGAGATAGCAAAAGGGAATCATGATTTCCTTGTAATTCTAAAAATATAAGTGGTTAAGTGTGTCATCATTATAGTCTCATCTTTGTCTCGGAAATCTAGTTCAAGTTGTCAAGTTAAACTTTCAAGAATCAAATGTGAATATTCAGTTTCTCTCCTGAGAAAATTGGGGACAGGACGAGCAATAATAATTATAAGTTCGTTATAAAAATTCTTCTCAAATTTCCTCTCAAATGCGGAAGTTACGGAGTGTGCTAAGAAAAGTTGTGATGACCCAGAGGACTCGTGTGTCTAAGTAATTAGTACTCTATAAAAATCTCGAGAAAAAGACTGGTGTTTCGTACGCCACAATTCCCAGCGTCCCTATCGCGTGGAGAGAAGTCTCAAGATTGTGCGCATTTCCTCATTGCGAATACATTTGGAAAATGGGACTAATTTGAAAATCTAATAAAAATGTGTGCGCACTCTTCTTGTAGAGTTTTGGGACACACTTCTTGAGTGAAGCCACAAAAATGTGAAATTTTTTCTCCACTGAGAAAAACTGTTTTCGTATGCAATATGCATCCGATTTTAGAGGCACGTTTGGGAGACTGCTCGTATTTCTAAGACTTTTTCTTGGAGAAAACAAATCTAATTTTAAAGTGTAATCTTATTGTCTCCGCCAAAGAACTCTAACAGAATTTTCCAAAACGGTGAACTTGGGTGAGGATATTGGCCATTAATTCACCTCAAAATTAATCACGTCGACAAGGAGGATGGAGGAGGAGAGTGGGAAAATGTGACCGCTTTCCCCGTCCTTCTTTCTCCCCGTGAATTTAAAATGCGGTCGAGTGTGTGCAAGTGACGATGGCGGCTGTGAGAGATTTATTGGATGCAGATATTAACTCATATTTCAATTAAGGAAACGAGAGAGTGAGACGAGCGTGAGAGATTAAAAAAGAAGACGAGAAGAGCACTGTAAGATGTGGGCTGCTCCACCGCAACTACTCCAGAAACTCCTCCACTCCAAGTCCTCGTCCTAGAGGATTTTTTGCACTTTCTAAGTAAACGGCTCAACTGGAGCGTTTATAATGCTAAACAAGATCCACTGGCTGCCTGCCTTCTCCCTAATTGTGTCACTCTTGTGGCAAGGTAAGAAAACATCCATAAATCTTTTTCTTATCTAGTTTTTTTCGCTGTAAATTAGCCATAATTAGGGCTAATTTTCGCTCACGATTAGAATAATTTTGAAGCTTATTTCGCAAGAGTATGTGCAGAATCTTTCAATTCCTTTCGTTCCGCAAGTTAATTTACGTATCCGGGTGGGTGCATACGTGCGGAATCGCGGAAGGAAGAGACTCGCGAGTTTAAGTTATTGCGTGAACGCACTTTTCCACGAGGGAAACACGACAAGACGTCCCATCTAATAAGCTTTACGCATAATAATTCTCTTCCTTCCGCTTTCCGGTTGGAAATTTTTTACTTTGCATTCTTCCCATGCACACAACAGCAACATTATTGAGACACCCCACACGTGTCTTGTGTGCTCTTCCCAATATTTTGTATACACATTCCAAAATCAAAAACCATATAATAATCTCGAGCTTCAGGACGCGGCTTAACTGAGCGATGCACAAATGTCGAGATTGTGTCTTTCTCTGTTGTGCACTCGTGCACACGCATACACTTATCCTGGAGGAAGATGTATGTGGCAAAATGCAAATCACTTTATTCCCCTCTGATGTGTGTGCAGGAAGACGGGAGGGAAATGGCAAAAACATAATCATTCCGCTTTTCCACAAAGATACACATTCAGAGAGAAAACCTCGTGGCTCAGAGGGATTTCCAAAACACCGTTCACTTCAGTAAGCCCTTAAGAAACTTTAGGAGAGAAATAATACGCTTTGAATGTGAATCTTTAAGCAACTCGCTTACATACAAAAACAAATTCTACTATAATACATTAATTACAGTTATTCTTAATTTAAACGTTGTTTCACATATTGTTCGACATTTCGATTTCATACAAATCAGTAGGTGTGCTTTCGAATGTGATATGAAGTAAATGGCTGCAATACTACTTTCAAAACTTACAAAATGCAGGAAGAAAACCCAAGATTTCATGTGACCTGACTGGGTGCACTTCCTGCGTCGTCAGTGCAATAAATTGTGCAAAGAAAAAAAGGGACATTAAAGCGCAATGATAGCTTTGGACCTCCCTTCACAATTCACACGCTCTCTCCCTCCTCATAACTTATTCCCTCACAAGTATTTCCCGTTTTCACACATAGAATGTGCAGCTGACAAGGATGACTTTTCCCTTGTTAAAAAGTGTAGATATATGTGAGCATGACGCATAACCACATCCCCTGTTAAATTATACCTTCATAATAATATTCGTGTATTGGTTCATGATGCTATTTGACATCATCATATCCTTTCTCCTCTCTGGTCTCTATTTTTATAGTAACATTTCGAGTTTACTTTCTCCAACAGCTCTTTTTCGTTGGTGTGTAAGAGGACGCAAACACCGCGTTATGAATTCATAATGGGATCTTCATGCAAAAAAAATGGGGAAGGAAAGACTTTTATGGAGGTTATAAGGCGATGACAGCCTGAATGAGGTATGGGAATCCGATGGGGCGACAGTGCCCAGCTGTACTTCTTCTGGAGGAAGAAGAAAAAAGTGTCATCTATCACACACACTTACGATATATTTTCCCAGCTTTCTCCTGCCTTTTAAAATCTTCTCCTTCCATCCTCAACTTCCTTAACCATATTGACTTGAATGGAGAAAAAATCTTTTTTGGGTTTCGTTGGCTAAGAAATCTTGTGAAGGGAGAGAGTGGAGTGGTTTTGGTTGATGTGGGTGTGGGAAATCGCGCTGTGTATATGCTTTTTTTTGGAAGGCAATCAAAATCGAGTAAATCGTTGAAGCGAAACCTTTTTTGTGCATTAAGTACACATTGAGTGGGATAGAGAGAGAATGACAGGGAAAGTGGCTAAAAGCACACGGGACTGTGACACACACACTGAGGAAAAATAAGCTGTTGGAGAAAGCTGGTGGAAGTGAGTTGACCACTTAAGATGTTAATGGTCCACTCATTGTCCAGAGAAAAAGTGAGTGTCACACATGTGGGCACACGAGGTTGTTTTCACGGTGAGATTTTTTGGAGGAAATTGTCGAGATTGACTCTTGTGATAGAGGAAAGTGTCTTGAGAGTCTAGATTCGAAGGGAGATGATGACGGTGGAATGACGATCGTTTGTCAAAAACGCGAAAAGTGCGTGTCAAAAGGCACGAAGATAAGAAATAACTGGTCATAAAAAATATTTCGCATATCATGATCCCGTTGTTCCTTTAACAATTCTGAAGGTGAGCCAATGAGAGAGAAAGCATTGTAAACTGGGAAACTCTGTTTATCCCGGAGGGCGGAAAGCTTTCTCATTTTTATCTCGTTTACTACTCCGATTTAATCTCCTTCGGCTATACAAAACGCGCTGAAAATCATCATCATCCTTACTTATTGTGAAATGATAAATATGAATTTCCAATTTGCTCAGTGGATCTCGTACCGAAATCCATTTCCTTCAGAAAGCATCTTCTGCAACATGTTTATACATTTCAACATAATATTTCTCCTGAAGCGGAAAATCGATTTTTATTGTGATTCTCCAAGAGAGGAACGCTTTCTCCAATAAATTCACGGCTTATTAGATGCGTTTCTTGAGCCTTCAATTTGAATGATAAATATTACAGCGATATTTGTCGTAAATTATTACGGTAATTCATTGTGCATCCCACGCCTTCATTCTGGGAAAAGAAAATCATTTCCTTCAAGCATGCAAAATCTTGTAAAAAAGTTTCAATTCTTTGCACCACAATAATTTATGTTCTACTTCGTACAGGTGCGACAGGGTTGAAAGACGTCCAGGTAGAAGCCCCACGCTACACCCGACGGCATGAGGACCTCGCCCTCCGCTGCAACTACGACATGGAAGTCGACTCTTTGTACGCCATCAAATGGTACCGGGGCTCCGAAGAGTTTTACCGCTTCCTCCCCAAAGAGTCGCCCCCAAAGCAAGCGTTCCCCATCCCTGGCATCCACGTCGACGTAAGTCATTTATCCTGTTGTAACCCAATCATTTTCACACCAAAAAAGTATTTTTTTTCTTTACTTTACTCTACAGAACACTTGTAAAAACAGATCCCCATTTCAAAAACTTTTTGTCACTCCAGAGAGAGCGGGAGAGAAAGGGAGTAGAAATGGGTGAAATGTAGGTCATGCATGCATTTGTCACCATCTGGCTAACAATATCGACGACTGAAAGTGAAGCTCGTTTATATTTTTCTTCTTCTCCTCTGAATAGGCCCAGTCATCTAGAGCGCGACATTCTATACACGGAGCTTTGTCATCTGTCATCCAGATTGGCTTTCCCCCATTGTTTGTGGTCCTCTTTCTCTCTCACTTTCTCTTCCCACAATTCACACATGTTTCACATCCACACTCACATATTTAAATGAGCCGAGACTTTGTCGACGTAGCCAAATGCACACGTATACTCAAAGTGTACTAAAACGCGATATAGAATGCACATTTGCAAAACGAGGAGAAAGCTTCAACAAAATGTTCAACTGTAAAATGTAACTTTTCTCTGAAAAAAATGGAGCAAGCCGCATTGAATGAGCCTTACAGTTGAGGGAAAGGGGAACGAGAGGCAATTCTAATGGGAAATGTATGAAGTGACTTTGCACACTTTATACTTTCTTCACGAAAATGGCAAAGTTTCTCGATGCAAAATATATAAGAGATATACAAACTCGGAGTTGTTATAGTCTTCTCTCCACTTTTCACCAGCGTACCAGCAGGAGACTTTAGAAAAACCGACACACACATCATCAACACAAACAGGGGCAGGCTCCTGGTTAAGGTCCCTTTTACGTCGTAAAATGTGGAGCATTAAAAAGTGGATATGTACAAAACGTGGAGAAAGTCGCAAACTTCCAACTTCCCTGTATCATAGAGCGCCCAAGGTCGGCCCGGTAATTAGTGGGTAATTAGAGTTGGACATGGTCGTTCCACGGGGAGAGCAGTGGGGAAATGGTATTAAAACACATTTGACGACTTTTTTGTGTACTACCCCTGAACGAGGCGCACGTTGTGCAACTATATAATAGTGGTCATAATAATAATATGCTCTTCTCCTGGTTACTACATCCACTTTTATTACTTTAAAAAGAGAACGACGAGGAGAAATTCAGGGAAAGTCTTTATACACCCTTGTGCCAAAATATAGTCCAAGATTATTCACTTGTCTTGCCTCATCTGATTTCGCACTTGGTCCCCTCTCTCCGGAGAGAGAAAAGTCACAACTTTTTTTTTCACAGAGCATTTCCCTCTGCTTTTTATAGCGCCCATAACGTATTAGCCACACAAGTGTGCAGCCAGCCCAAAGAGAAAGTGGAGGCATGTAACAATAATAATGATTATGACCATGATGATATAAGTTTTTTTTCTGGCTCACATCCCAAAGCGGCTACACACAGCCGTACACACTTGTACTCAATTGAAAAAGTGCACTTGTCCTGTGAAAAAAAAAACTTTTCCCAACAGAGAGAACCAGAAAAGTTCCTCCACACTGGAAAAAGGTAGAAAGAGGGGCTGTAAAAGAACATCCCACTCAACCAAAATATTATCTGATTACGAAGCAGAAAAGAAAAAAAGAGAAAACTCAAGGGAAACGGGGGAGAGAGGAACGATCGTCGAGAAGCGCCTCTCTCTGTTGGAAAAAAAACTTGCGTATTTTTGATGGTTTCCGCACTAATTTCCTGAGCCAGCCTCCTCCATATCTGGGAAAGATATAGATTCCTGTTTCCGGTCCTGGTTCCTCTACTTCTATTCCTCTCCTTTTAAATATGTGTTTATATTGTCAACTGAATATATCCAAAAAGCAGACATACATTGTGAAAATTGTCGTATTCGTCCAAGCCCTATATCGTCGTGAGCTGCGAGTGCAAAAAAGAATCTTTCTTTTGGATCGATTTCCTTCGCAATTCTAAAGTAAGAGAGTAATAGTTGCCCACTTCCTTTTCACTTAACCACGGTCTCATCATATCATTCCAACTCTCGGATTCAAACTACTTCGCTCTGTCTCCCGTCTTTTCCTCTTTGCTGATGTTTATCACTGTCGTCTCAGCACTGCTTTTCACGACTTTCTCTCTTTCTTTCTCTTTCTTTGGTGATGATGATGGTTACTGAGTTTTTGAGAAGGGGAAAATATGCTTTCCCCTTAAATGGCTGCTTAAGTGTGGTGATTATTTCCACAAATTAAAATCATGCTCTGACTTGAGAGTCTTTATTAATATGCTTTTCTGGCTATTATATGGATCGCTGGCACCAGCTCAAAAGACAAGACTCAAAAAAAGATGAGAAGATGATGATCATAGTTCTCATCATCTTGCGCGCACCAGCTAATTACGCAATGAATGTCCTCACGACGGGAGACTCTGAAAAGTTTTCGGGTTTTGATGTCCCAGCGGTGGGGAGCTTTAAATAGTCGCGAACACTGGGCTGTCATTGTCACTTTTATGCCTATGAAGATAATATAAATAGAAAGTGGGACAAGCTGTATCCAAAATACGCTCCATTTTTTACAGCTTACAGTAATCCACTCCGTGATTTTGATGATTTCGGCAAAAAAAATTACTCACCAAATACAATCAGACGCAATATTTACCCAACTTTGTCAAATACAAAAATCACATAGTATCTCAATAAAATTCACACAACTACATCCCTCAAATAAAAAATCAGCAGTGTACACCTAATATACATCTTCATACGTATCCTTTTGCTTTGCGAAGCATAAAAATTGGAATTGATGAAAGAGGAATAAATAGTGAGGGTGCTCCTCATGTATCCTCAACTTAATTCTGTATTTTTCAGACTGCCCCAAAAAATGTTTCAGATCCCCTTGCGTTTCTCCAGTTCTCAGAGAGTTTCTCGTTTCTCCATATTTTCCTCCTGTGTGTTCTCGATGTGCGCATTTATGAGGGAAGTGAATGAAAGCGGAGCATGTATTCAATTAGCTCCCGATGGGCTGATTATGCATGCATGAAGTGATGAAAGTAATGATCAACGATCCCTCGTCGACTCGGAGAAAGGGAAAGGTATACACATTCGGTATGTGTGTGTTCGCTCCCTAAAAAATACTCGTGTTTCCACTTTTTCCTCCTGAAAATTTCCTATTTGCTCTCGAATGCAAACTCATATATTTAGAAAGCTTCCCAGAACTTTGGAAGAGAGAGGAATCATGTTTTCTTGAGTTTTTTTTTCGTGAAGAGAGATGTGATGAGATGATGTATTTGTGCTCTGCGCTCCTCCACCTGTAATGGCCAATTCCTGAATTATTCGACGCACCTTTTCCCTGTAGAGAAGGAAATATATGCGCGTCATTTTTTCCGGGCTATTATGGCTCATGTGTGTATATGCACCCATACAGTGGGATGAAGGATGCTAGTTTTTGGGAAGTAAAAATGTAATATTTACATGGAAAATGGAATGGAGAAAGGAGTACAGAAATATTTCATACATTTTTTCCTCTCTGAGATCGTAATCGCGTTGAAAGCTCTTATATGTGCTCTCAAATGGGTTGTTGCAACTCTCTGTGTGTGAGTAGTGTGGCAAGTGAAAAGGGAATTTGCATCCTCAAATTACTCACTCACCACCACCACCACCAACAACCCTGCTGCATTTTTGGAGAATACACAGATCTGCATGAAGGAGTGATATCATCTCTGCACACAAAATGGTGATATTTTCCGTTAATGTCTGCTTCTGTGTGGAGACCCAAAGATTTTTTATTTTCTCTAGAAAAATATTATGGAAATGAAGGAGAGAGAAAATATGTATATGCATATTATTTTTTACTTGCTTTTACTGGAGAGAAGATTTATCAAATGTGTTTTTCCTTCGTGTGCACAGGTGAACAAGTCAGACGATCGTAACGTGTTCCTGAGGAACATTTCCTTCGAGACGAATGGCCGTTTTAAATGCGTTATTTCGGCGGAAGGGACCTTCCAAACGCTTGAGAGTGCTAAAGACATCGACGTTGTGGGTAACAAACCATAAACATTTTGACATTTGCATAATATCCATAAAAGCATGTAGAGACAATTAAATTACAAAAATTTGTTTCCTTTCGTACTGACTTTTTCTGAAGTCTGAAAACACTTTCTCTTTTTTCTCCAGAGATTGACTACAACAGTCCAAAACTGTTTCTCGACAAGATGAACTACCAAAAGGGGGACAGAGGGTTAGCCAATTGCTCCATCGAAAACACGTACCCTCCTCCGAACATCACGTGGTTCATCAATGGAAAGCAGGTAGAGAAAGTCATGTATATTGCAGCTCTGTTGATTTGAATGGAGAAGTAGGTAGCAGCAGTACGCTTAAAAATTACATTACGTATCTACGTAAGGAGCGTATTGTTGCTGATACAATTACGTAATGGAGTCTGAAAAATTAATGGGCCCCATTATTAGATTCCTCGATGCGAACAGAGAAAGCATACACACAAGACAAGTATACGGCATGATGATGATGATGCGAAAAGGAGAAAGGATAGAAATCATATTATTGTTTTTACATTTTTCATACTACATTTCTCTTCTCTGGAGAAGCATCATCATGACTCTGTGATGGTGGTGAGCTGAGCTCATGACGGAAATATTAAAATCTGTTTCCAAAAACAATACAAAATACTTTCTCTCGTGAGAGCATGTTTTCTTCCGTCTCGTCCGTGGCTCACATTACAAAAGACGATACGGTCACACGAACGTAGACACACGAGCGTAAAAAAATTGATATTCCAGTCTTGACTGACCAGAGAGAAAGGCGATCCTCCACAGTTGTCCTGGACTGACGCTGGAGAGATGGAGAAATGTAGCGGAATGTTTTTACTCAATTCTTATTCATCTCATTCGTGTTACGAATTGTTTTTCCGTTTGTAACGCGTGCACCCCGACGAGAGAGATTCTGTAATAATGTAATGTATCGGGGAAAGAGTGAAAAAAAATAATTTGAGTGAAACAAAACCCAGGGACGACTACACATGTTATATTTTTATGAGTTTTCATTCCATACAGAGCGAGGAAAAGTATACTGTGAGCAAACATAATATTATTTATGTTTCACATGCATAATACAGAGGGAAAAAGTGAGATTGGGATGACTGAAAGATATGAGAAATGTGTGTATGGATTTCCCAATGGAGTCGAAAAATACGAAAGTGAAAGTAGCTTTCTCCTTTCACGCTTCACCATTTCTCAGCAGATTCCTTTGGAAAGAAATACGTATCAATGTACAAATAATAAGACTCCGTCAATTTCTCAGGGTATTTTCGTAAGTTTGCCGTGGGATTGATTTATTCAATATGTACGATTGTGAAACAGGTGGACAACATTTCGGTGGTGACAAAGATCCTCGAGGTGGTTGACGTGGATGGGAGAATCATTCCTCGGAAGGCGGCCACCACGGCGCCAACAACAACCACGGAGATCTCGTGGCGGGGCAAAAATGGAACTTCGAATGCGACAAGAACAGGCAAGCTGACCTCGACTGTGTCCACCCTCCTGTTTCCGGTGCAGAGCTACTCCCCACTCGTGATCAAGTGCATGGGCCAGTTGTACGATGTGTACAATGAGACGTCCTCCATTCAAATCAAATCCAGACCTCCGCCAAATTATGTCACGCCGAATCCCACCCTGTCGAACCAGCAAAAGTTTGGGATGCCAAATCAACTCCATTCGTTTAACGACTCGCTTGCAAATTGTAAGAAACAAAACAAACACAACACATTTTTTTCTGTCCAATCTTGTACTTTTTGTTTGTGATTGGTTTTTAGGCCAAGATCAACTCTCCCCAAGTCTCCTTGTCTTCATCACTACTGCTCAACTCTTTCACGTCTACCTCCAACCCCTCGCACTCATCTTCACAAGGTGAATTATTCCAGCAAGGACATCTTTTCAGACTTATGGACACACATGGACATCCACCTCAAGAAGTATTCTCTCTCCCAGAAACGACTGATAATATTGTATTCCATACACACCCCCCACATCATCTCGTCCCGTTTCCCTCTTTACACAAAAAACGTAGCGGTATTATCACATAATTAATGTCACTCATCAATAAACGGAAACTGAGAAACATCCCACGCCTCTCTTATTTCTTGCCATATTTTCTTTTTTATGTATGCGCATACAAAAAAAAGTTGTTCTTCTTCCAACAAAAATAATAATCACGCTGAAAATAGAAACAAAAAGGAAAAGTATTTTTTCCCTATCGATTGAGATAAATGCACAAAAATAAGGAATACAAGTATTTCTTTCTGCCTTATTGCAAGTGTGTGTTTTTGTGGCCTTGTGCCAAGAGAGGAAACCGCAAAGAGAGACGATAACATTGAAAAAACACTACACATTTTTCCGGAGAAAGTAAAAAGACAGAAAATACCCATTTTTTTGCTTTCCGAAGGGGTTTTCCACTCTCTCTCCTGTCATGACGCCTTTTGTTTAGTTTTGGGTGAGACTTGGGGGAAATTGGAAGTGAAAGCAAAAGACCACACAGAGCAAAAAATAAAGAAAGTAAGAAAAAGCGGCGTTTGTAATAATATGTAATCCAATTGAGAGAGGAAACCACATTGTTGTCGAACAGGGGAAATGCTTGTTCGCGAATGGGAGAGAAAACGCTCTCTTGGGACTCATCTCATCATGTCTTCAAATGTCTGGAACGCACGCACTCGCAGCTTTTTTCTTTATTCTCCAATAATATGGCTTTTTATACGCTTTTAACATGGCTGAGTCGATATGTCTCTGTACTTCACGGATGCAGCCACTTTTTTAATGGACATGTATAATATGGAAATTAAGGTAATACACTTACTCTTTACTTTCCCCGCGAAGAAAGTGTCTCTTCCAGAAAGTGCCTCATCGTTCTTCAAGTGGTGCACATAATAAGCTCAGTCTCATTTCCACTTTTATGGAGCCAAGGTCAGCGTGCACACAGAGACCCTACTGTGAATGGGCGCAATAAAATGTCAACTTTCTTCCAAAACATCAGCTCCAGAAAAAAAATTGTATAAAGCAGGACACATTTTTGGGGACGAAGAAAGTTGGAATGCTAAGTGTGTGCGTGTATGTGGTATGCATACTTTTCTCTGGTGTGTCTCTGTTTTCGAGATTTTCGAGGTTATGGACAATAAAATGCATTGACTCCCTTTTTTAACACTCCCTTCCACTCCAGACGACGCATAATAAAAAAGTCACGGAAGGCAAAGGAGGAGCACATAAAAAGGTCATCAATCATGAACCGCACAACCATGTCCACAATAGGTAGTCGAGGAAATATTTGTTACGTACAAAAATGTTACAAAAAGTACGACACCGTGTATTTCCACTAATATACACGGTCCCTCGTTTAGAAATTAAAACATTTTTTTCTCCTACATTTTCCACAACAAGATAATCTAACTTTTCTTCATGCTGCGTAATGATGATAAGCTAAAGCCGACTATATCGTAGCGTTATGGTTCGAGTAAAATCTGGAGGATATGACGACCCCTGCTGCGAGTCCCTGCCACCCTGTGAGGATGAGGAAGAGGAGCAACCCCAGCGTTCAAGACGACGCTCGAAGGAGGACACCAAGTCCCGTTCTAGAAGGCGCTCTGGGGACGATGAAGACGAGTGCGAGGAAGAGCAACCGCGCCCAAGAAGGCGCTCCCATGATAAGGAAAGGCGTCACCACCGCCATCGCCACTTGAGCAGACAGGACAAGCAGAGGTTATCGGGATTCGAGCAATGCACAGTAAACGACAGTGAACCCGGCATGCGAATAAATTACGTTGGGGAAGGGCCGCCCAAAGGCAGATTTGACCCTTACCTCACCTTGCCAATGCAGCCTCACACCCCATCTCAGATGATCACAGCGGCTCACGATGATGAGCACAAAGGACTTACTAAAAAGGAATCACCGACGGACAAGCTTCTGGAGACGGGGGAGACGACATTCTTCCACTTTGACTTTGTCGCCCTTGGCATACTCATTGCATACGTAAGAACGCTTATCATAAGGTTAAAGGGCTAGGGCTTACCTTAACAAGTATATGGATATGCAAAGGTACTAGCTATCGCCACCGTGGTGGTGGCGGCTTGGACTTATCAACAAGACTCCGATTGGAACAGCGTCGTCGCCTCAGAGCGTCACATGGCGCGCCTCGACGGGGAAAAGTTTTTCTCCGGGAAAATGCTCTACTTCAATGCACACGACTCGACGCTGAATGCCGCGAAGATGTACCTCGTCCGTGGCGACCGCTGGCTTGAAATTATCCACCTCACCTTTTTCAGCTCCTTTCTCCTCTTCGCCATCTTTCAGTTCGCGGCGTACGTGACCCGAGGGTCAGAGAGTCACATGAGGTCGGTCGTATTCTTTTACTCGGTCTACGGCGGACTCGCTCTTCTCGCCTCTTTGTTCCCGTTGTTGTCGTGGCACGTCGAGGAGACGGGGTACAGGTTGGCTGCTCAAAAACTTGACAAGTTCGCGTCGAGAATATTCACCACCCCGGAAAATCGGTGGGAGGCCGGGATCAACAATGGGACGGCTCACGATGCTGTCATCATTGCGGATATCATGAAGTTTTGTAGCATTGCTTCGGACGGCGGACTCTCGTAAACTGCATATTTGAACTTTTTTAAATTACAAGACAAAATTATTGGAGGGTGGAAATGATAAGGTATGATTTTATTTCAAGGTTTAAAAGGGACTCTCGCTATTTGCAACTGTTCGGGAAAAAGTACACTCTCCAAGACTTTCAGACCTTTGGATTCTGTACACACTACAGATTCAAGCTTATCGTTTCCGTACGTTGATGAAATTTAGCCTAAAATGACACAAAAATTAAAACACGTTTGCTTTTATTACGGTGGTCTCTTTATTGTAGCTTTTGACCGGAGTTTTTGCCCTTGTTTGCTGCGCCATCCCGTGTATATTCTGCTTTGAGAACGCTCAGCACGAAAAACCAGGTCCAGAAGGGGCTGAGATGGGAAAGAAGATGGGGGAGGGAGGCACGACAGGACAAGCACCCTACACAGGGGGACCCCAACAACGTCATCATCGACAAGGAGAGCCACGGATTGTGAAGGGGGACGGAAGCGCAGTTACCCCGGCGGAGATGGAGTTTGTGAAGCAATTTAGGGGCTATATCAACGACGGCATGTGACCCACTTGCTAATTTTAGGCCATTTACATTTAGTATTTACGCGATCCAATTTACAATTATGTAACGAGACAAATAAAAAACTCAACTAGGGATTATGCTTCGTGTCACCTCTTACCACCTCCATCACTATGGAAGGCGAGAGCTCAAAGTATTTTCTTCGCAAACTAATGTCAATTTTTTTGCATGAAGTATGCATTACAACAAACGAGCATATCCGGCGGTCAATTGGCTTATCTTATCTGCAAAATTATGAATTTATGTTAGTGTCTTTGCAACTTGCAAGAGATAAAGTGATAATCGAACTAATTAAATTATGATGGAATCCGTGACAAGTGGAGAGGAGCCAAATCTAGGTCGATCCCTGCCCGGGTGGAACCTCCTCTTCGAAAACCCTCTAAAGTGTCGTTTCATTACCCTGACCACCTCCTTAGTGCTCACCCTTTTCACCCTAATCACCGAGTCGTCCATTTTGAAGAATTGCCTCCATTGGAACAACGTTGTCAACGGACTCGCCCCACTGGACTCCCCGACCTTACCCGCCTTACACAACAAACATGTATCCATCGATAACCCGACGATGGGCAAGATTCTTGAGAGAGAGGTGACCACCCACGTGTCCAGCCTCACCCTCCTCGTTGTCCTCACTCTGTTCAACGTGTTCAACCAAATCCAGGACGGGCTCGTTTGGAGGGGCTCCATAGGCTCAAGGGATGGTCGCTACTTGTGCTTCGCTGTTATTTATGGTCTTCTAGGACTTGGAATGCTGACTTGCTCCACCTTCCAAACGGTTTGGACTCATCACTACGTGAGTTCCACCTACGGCCAAGTGATCCTTACTCTGGAAGATGAGCTGATTCCAGGAGTGGAGTCCGTCCCTTATCGAATGCCTCAAGATGACCCAATTTCAGTCAAGAAAAACGTCAAATTCTTCCTCCAGACTTTTGACAGTTGTCGTCACGCGAGTGTGGACGAATGGCAAATGAAAACGGAACTCGAGGGCATCCCCAACTTTCCTGTTCCCTCATATCGGGAACTGGTTCAGGCAGGACTTTGCGTCGATAAGGTGGAAGCGTATGCACCCCTCATTACCCAAGTCTTCCTCGCCATTCTTGCATGGATCAATGTCTTTCTGTGTCTTCACATCTGGCTCCATTTTGCCATCGCGAAGAAGGAGGTAGAGACGGAGGAGATGGAGGAGGAAGAGGATTTACGCAGTAATGACCAACATCTGATCGGACCGCAGGTGGTGTTCAAGCAAGGTGGGCATTTCGTAGAAATTAGCGTGTAAGAGTCAAAGGGTTCAAAAATTAGTAATAAATGTTCAAGTATTGTAAATTGTTGAAATAAAAATCGTACGAATCATTATGAAATGGCCATGGCCAACTTTGTTAGTATGCGATTTTCGATGAATTTTTTCTCTCTCATTTTTGTCTGCCCTAGTTTAAATTGACAAGACATTGCACTTTTCTTTATAATCGGAGAGGAAGTATTTGTTGCACCTACTCTTTAAAATTTCGAGGTGAAGTCAGCTTCATCAAAGGGATGCGTCGATAATTGGTGAACAAACAACGATACTGACAAGAAAGTGGGCCAATTTTCCATCTCTTGCATTGTGCAGACATTGCACGCAACCGTCTATGATAAGCACAATGAGTTCATTATGAGTAATCAGAATTGCACGTGAGACTTATCTGTAGGTTTTCTCAAAGGATAAGATGAAGAATCTGGGTTACATTGTTACATTTGCAGAAAACGTCTGTCCTTCAGAGTTACGTGTCTGTATGGTGAGAGAACATATAAAAATGGGGTCCTGCGAGTATCACATCCAGTAGTTCTCTTCACTGCGTTTTCAGCGAACCTCATCGGGATTCCCACGCAAACGTGCTGATTGACGCACTAAAATATTTTTAAAACAGCTCGAAATGAGTCGCAGTTCGAGGTTACTCAAAATGTCAATTCTGGTTGTGTGTTTGATCTTGGTTCTAAATTTCCAACCAAGTTGGTGCGGACCTTTGCCCAATGATCTGAAGTACGAAAAGGAGGCTGGTGGTGGGATTATTCACCGACAACCTCGAAGTGGGTTATAGCAAAGAAGACAAGAAACTAATTTTGTCTCCTGAAAATTGCTTGAAACTAAAATATTTATTTTTTCCACAATTTCAGTATTACCACCCGGATTCCGTTTTGTACTGCCGAATCTGCGCTTCCTAAACCGTCCTACTCAAGTACCGACTACAACCCGAGCACCAATAACTGTCCCAACATTCGGGACAACGTCATTGGAACCAGGATCAACTGCGACAGGGCCTTGGATGCCTTAAGTATTTCTAGGTAAAAACCTAAGATTTGAAGGTGCTTTGTAACACTGTGTTCTCTACAAATGTTGAAAGCTGCCATACATTATGCCATAATACCCCTACTCTATTACAGTTGTAATAAAATACTAAAAATCATTCATAAATGCTTCGGAATATTTGTGTCAAAACTACAATTTTTCCCATTATTGCGTAAATACATTTTTCAACCAATTACTGTAAAACAAACCATAATTGTCGGTGATAGGTATAGTCAATTAAGCGTTGAAAAGTTGGCCAGTAACTAGTCTCAAATTCTCCAGTTCGAACTTCCGTTCCCCTATGTCAAGCACGTGCAGTATTTCTTAAGACGATTTCAGCAGTAATGACGACACTAAAATCGGATCGCAGTTGGTGCACTGTGCACATTTTGGAGAAATTGACATGCCATCGTATGCGTTCAAAAATTAGTCATAAAATGTTCAAGTTGCATGGTTGTAAATCGTACCACTTGTCATCATCACCTACTGACCATGACCAACTTATGATGCGCTTTTTTTTTACAAATTCCTTTGTATCTCTTGCCTGCTCTAGTATTCATTGAATAGTCCGTCTTATCAGTTCCCGGAGTAGTAGCTTGGTTCCTAAAATTTTGAGGTGAGGTTTGCTTTATCGAAGTGATACGCATCGGAATTAGTTAGACAAATACAAAAGAGCAGATACGGAATCAAGAAAATGGGTTAATATGCCTATTACTTTCTACTGCATTTTGCAGATAAAGCTGCATTCAACAGGCTGTAGATGATGAGCACCTCAGATTGTGAAATTGGAAGTCGGATCCCCAACTCAGGCAACATGAATGACCAGAATTGCGCGTTCGTGGTACCATAAAGCAGCATTTTTAAAGCATAAGATCGCGTATCTGGGTTAAGTTTACTGAAGACTTTGTCGTTGTCCTTAAGAATTTTAACGATGATTATATCCTGTTGTTGTTGGTACGCTGACCGAGTGGTAAGTGAAGCCTATAAAACGGGGAGCCCGGGATTGTACTACATCGCAGTATTTCTCGTGTCGACAAACCTCAGCGTGATTTGCACGAAAGTGCGTTTTTTGACATACTAAACTTTATTTTTAAAAAACAACCGGAAATGAGTTCGAAGCTACACGAAATGTCAACTCTGGTCGTGTTTCTGATTTTGATTTTCGTCTGTCACCAAAGTAGATGTGGTCCGTTGTCCACAGAACTGAAGGACGACGGCGGAAGCAGTGGTAGAGTCGGTCGACAACCTAAAAGTGAGTGATGTTATGCAAATTTAATAGTGCACACTTGTTTTTCACAAGGGTATTTACCCAAGAGAATTTACCTCTAATAAATGATTAATTAAATTTGATTTTTCACAATTCTAGCATTCTGGCCATTTAACGTATTACTTCAGAAATTTAACAATCTGCTACGACCTCTTAAACCACCAACAACTACAACCAGAGCATCTACAACAGTTCAACCTCCAACAACAACCCCAATCAATCCTCCGTCTACCGTAAAGAATCTTCCGACGATTAAAGAGACGAAGAGGATATGGACCTGGTGCGAAAGACAGGGGGAGATTTTACTCCTCCCTCCGTTAGTGCAGCCTGATTACTGATTAATCGGGTTACACAAACAGAACGAAAAAGACAGAGTTTCCCATCGGTATGATCGCACATTAAACCGCAGCATCGGGGACAACCCAAATTACCAACTCCTATCCAAATTAGACATTATAAATGCTTTTCCAAAGTTGCCATACATGCAGGAATACCTAGAGTCTTTTACATAATATGAAACAATAAAAATTTTGAGAAATAATTTGTAAACTCGTTTGAATGTGGAAGTCACCGTATGCAGCTCCCCATCGCATAAAATGCATTTTTGCACCGTATATATTATAAGAATGATTGTCAGAAGCTAGTGCACAAACCTATGTAAAGATGAGCGTTGAAAAGCTGGCCAGTGGCGAGTCTAAAATTCTTCAGTTAGAATATCCCTACCCCGTCCCACTTCGCCATGTCCGGCTTCCTCATACACAACCCTCCCAGCCAAAAACATACGCACAGAAAATGCAACAAAGAACTCAAATCGTGCTCACCTCCATTGCAGCGGCTACCATTGTAATCACAATTTAATTTCATGAAAACCACTCATGGTTAAATAGCATATAATGAAGATTTTGTAATAAACAACGAACTAGGTGCTTTTGATCATTGCCCTTGGACTCGAGTCCGCCGCCCATCAAAACGACGTAAGATGGGACGCCTTGCTTGAAGGCGACGAGGCATTCTCCTCCGGGAAATACGTTCAGGGTAAGAGCCTCCTCCTGTACAAGCGGACCGACTCCCCGGATCCCAAACTGAAGAAGGAGGCGGAGGTATACACCGCATTGAAACGAACCAACGGCTTTTACGAGCAAGGCTATATCTGCGCTCTGGTTGTGGTTCTCATCGGAGTGTCGCTCCTTCTGCTCCCTCTTTGGGTTTGGGTGGAATGGCTGGAGACGCCGAAAACGCACTGGATTATCGCTGGGATTTTTGGAATTTTGGGAGTCATTGCTCTGGTCTCCATTGTGGGCGTCATTACGTCAGCAGGCTCAATTCGGAAGGGTTATCAAACCTGCTACGAAGGACTCCACGACCTCGCTACCTCCCACCCGGATCACGACACGCTTCGAGCGGAAAGTGTTCGAGCCCTAATGGAGTCAAGTAACACTGGAAGTAAGAACTCAGAGGTGGAACGGGTCAACCAGGCATTTCGTTCGGTATGGCGTGAGGTGGAGAACCCTTCTCTTTTGGAGCATGCTCACGATCCAGGGCAAACGCACCGACAACGAGAAGCAATTGGAATGGCGACTAGTGCTCAAGGAGCCAGAAGTTTTGGAGGAAGACAACTAAAACAGCATCCGAGGTCGCATTCCAAGTATCATTCCAGCCGAAAAGAAAATGAAAGTCTGGTCTTCGTCAAAGAGAAGGCTCGAGACTTCAAGGAATCCGAGTTTGTCGCCGCCATTTGCTACTTGTGTGCAAAGAATGGGGTTTTGGGCCCACCTCCCAACCTTATCAACGAGGAGGAGGAATTCGTTGACATTAAAATCAGGCGAAAGGACCTTACTCCGGAGACCGTGGAGTTGTACGACTACGACGAGTTGAAGGACCTTCACTTCTGTCAGCACGACATTCTCAAGTTCCTTTCGATGGTACATATTAAAATTAGGCCAAGTAACATATTACTAGTAAAACTGACCGTTAAAAAATTAATAAGCAATCCATCATCCCTTTCTTTAGATATTCACAATCATGGCTGGTAAGTTCAGTTTGGTTGGAGCCGTCATTGCTGCGATTCTCGTCAAAAGAACTTTTCCCAAAAAAGAAGCAGAGTCAAAGGTCACTTTAGCCGGAGGGGATAACAATGATGGAGGGAATACCGTGGAGGTGGATCCCAGTATTTTGACAACCTCCTTACGATCCCCTGATGATAAGCCAGCAGCGTCTTCGTCGCAATTAGCAAGCCCAGTGCAAAGTACCACGACTTACGTTAAGTTGTAACAAAAGCAGGAAAACTAAATTTATAGTTTAATTGAATAAAATACGATTACTGTGTTTCGTTAAATTTGTATTTAAACTTTGTGGAGTATCAAAGAAGGCCATAAGCCGCCTCATTGGAGTGGGCTGCGGATTCAACCCGGACGAGTCATACGTCATTTGAAAGCCCGTCTCAAAGGCTT
>JAHZMW010002161.1:0-10868 GCA_027743745.1 Alloscopus bannaensis | reverse complement strand
TGTGTAGATTCAGGTTTTAACACCAAAAAAACTTTTTGTGACATCGCGGAATTTTCATTCCTATATAGCTAAGACTTACTCAATATTTAAACTTCAATCTCCATTTGAATCATCTTTCCATAATGTATTGCACCCGAAGACCTTCTTTAATTCATCAGACATGATTAAAGATTAGAAACGTGGATTTATTCATTTGCAGCACGATTTTCACTCAAATATCGGGAAGGTGACCTTCCAATGCTCTTCGTTCATTTGCCACTGATATGGTAACATTGTAATACCAAGTAAAAAGTGGGCAATGCTAAACCTAAAAAATTACCTCAAAAAAACAATGTAACCTGAATGAGAAATGCCGTGATCTCGATCAATTCATATTACTTGTTCCAAACTACAGGAATTGTGTCTCTTGGAATATTACGGGATACGATGCTCATGTCTGCATTGCTATAAACTTGATGAATATTTACTTGACTCAAACACCAATACATGACTGAGCTTATCATTCAGTTTATACTACGACGGCTTACCATTTTACCTCGCATCTGTTTGCGGATCTCGGTTGGCCCTGTTGTAGAAAGGAATAGGCCATCTCCAACAGGATTTTGTCACGATGGCCCTAAATTTCAAAACCGTAGTGATAACCTTTGCCCTAGTGCTTGGAGTCCAATGTTCGGAAAACCAATCAGGTAAGCGTTTATCAACCCTACATTACGTTGATTACAACAAATTTGAATAATTTATTTTCCCATCAAAATGGTCAGCATGTAGCGTTAACCAAAACACCTTCGCCGAGGTGTATAGCCTGCTCGTCTCAACTCTTCTAAACTTGGAACACGTCGCCCCCAGCTGCTTGCCCCAAGCCACATTTATCCCGCATCAAGCTCCCCCCGCTGTCCCCTGCAAAGTTCAAAGCATTCACTTTCTAATACAAGACATCACTTCAAAACTGCCGAAACTCGAACGTCTCATTCTAATTGGCCACAATAAATACCAAGAAACTCGAGAATCGCTTCAAAATCACCTCCACGACCTCGACGTCGCCATCTCTTCCCTCCTTTCTCATCAAACCGAAGATGACCTTTCAGAAGCTAAGAATGCCCTTCAGCTTCAGTACCGCTGCTTCACCAGCGCAGTCCAGACCCGACTTTTGGAAGCGGATGACCTCCAAGAATTATACGAACGGGAGCGAATGCTCCGCGTTGTCGCCCTCATCCAGCCAACACGACTTGGAGAAGCTGAAGTCCTCTTCAGTCAACTGAACAACAACTCCCTCATCGACGAGATCATGGAAGAACTCCACTCGTACCCACTCGACACTTACCGCGAAGGCATGATGGCCTTCACCACGATCCTCCACACGGTTCCCCTCCGAGTGGAGGCCTTCCTCAAGTGGCACGACCTCCTCCTTCACAACGATCAGCATATGGAGGAAGGTATCATAATTTTGAAGCAACTCGTCGACGCCGAAGTAAATGGGAACCCGCCTCCAGAATATAAGGACAGGCTGGATCAAATCAAATTCACAATCGACAGCTACCACTACGCCAGGATCCTATTTTGGGCGAGGGACATCAAAATCGATGAAATCAACCGAGTTGTCGACTACGTCAGCCCGAACAGGCTCCACATGGTGGGCTACACGTTCCGCGAAAGTATTCCGGAACTGGTTTTCGAAACGATGAGGGAATCAGCGAACTTTGCGCAGTTAATAAAATTCATCCAAGCCTTGAGGTGGAACATTCACAAGTACCTGGCCCTGAACGAATTGTGGAACCGCGCCACAACAGTAGATCAAAGGCTTATTGTGGCGTACAACGTGAAGCTGGCAATGAACAGTTTGTACGGCCCTGATCCAGCGAATGAGGCGCTCACCCAACTTGAGGGCCTGAAGGCCCGCATACCGCAGGGGATCCGGAGCTTGATTTGGCACAAAGAATGTCGCATTCAAAGCAGGTACAGTTTAGACTTCCTACACGCCGCGGAAGGCAGGTTTGACGCAGCCAACCGGAGGTCATACGCCTCAACAATTGCAAACCTTCCAGAAATCGGGTTGATTTCGTGGTTTCAAATCGTTCCGAAAGTGACTGGAGACACAATCTCGTTCAACATCGTCAACCAAGGATATCGTCAGCAGTATCTTGAAGAGCACTCTGACCAGGACCCGAATAGAAGGTACATCAGTTTCAAGCAACCTGAGGGAAGCTACCAGTGGAAATTCGAGTTTGACAATGAAGCCGCTCTGAATACGAAGATTCGAAATATGCAAACACCAGGCTACTTAACGGCCCACAATGAAGATGCTAGCAATCGCGAGGTTTACATCTGGCGAGTAGCTGGATCACAGCCTGATCGTCACACGTGGACACTGAATTGCGTGGAATAATTGTGATTAAGATTGTAAAAATATTGTATTTATCAAACGAGTATATCATTTATTGTCAGCTACTTTTTGTTACATAATAAAAATTTGGTATTATTCCCGCTTTCCAGGCATTGGCATCCTACGAAGCTTTTAATTCTAACCTCGTTTTTATGTAATGATGAGTTTGTTTTTATGTTCAGTTTCGGAATTAGCATGTCGTATTTTCGGAACTGACTAATGCTTTCATCCAAAATACATTTTTGTGGGAGTCATTGGCCGAAAAGTTGTGGAAGTAATTTTTTGCAGCCTTTACCATCTTCAAAGGCTTGGCATCACACAAATGTTCGAGTAAACGTTGTCCACAGAATAACTCTTTACAAAACTTTCCGAATCATCAATCATGAGCAAGATTGAAGTTGTATTTTAATCAGCGACGTGGTCCTGGAATTACTCAAACTTTTTGACGAGTTTATGCATTCCCAGCCAAACGTTGTGATTCACAACACGCTTGTTTTTATGAGACCGTGAGACAATCACTTCGGAGAGCTTCTGCAATCTCGGTTAAACTCCTGCATAAATTCATCACCTTCGTCAACAACCCAAAAATTTGATGCTCACAGTTTGTACAATTATTATCCTTGCTTGTCGTTTGGTTTGTGTTAAGGTGACCTTTCATTGGTCCATTTGGAACTGATACGGCAACATTGGCAGAACCGTAAAGTCAAACGTTGTCCAATGCCTAATGCAAAAGACCATGATCTCGATCAATTTGTAGTACTTGCTCCAAATTACATGTTGTGTTATTGAGGTTGCCTACGTCTCCGTAAGTGGAGTACATGAATGCATGTTTGGCTCCAGCATTCAGGTGAATTTAATACATCCCTTGGTTTACGGACTTATCATACAGCATATAGTATTAACGCTTACTAACCCGTAGTGTTTGCTTCTGTTTGACGATCTCGGTTGGCCACGCTAACATTCTGTCACAATGGAATCGAAATTCAAAACTTTTGTGGTGACCCTTGCCCTCATTATTGGAGTAAAATGTTTGGGAGACCCCTCAGGTAAGCGCTTTTCAGCCCTTTCACATTACTTTTTTGATGTTACAAACATATCTACATCTCATTTTGGCAATCCCAGAATGCATCGCCAGCCAAGAGCCTTTTATCGAGGTTCATAATCTCCGCCTTTCAACCACTGCGTATTTGGAAAATGTTGACCCCGCCTGCTTGTGTCCCCCTCAGATCACCTCCCTCCACCACCAAGCTCCTCCCTCTGAAATCTGCGAAATTGTCCAAAACATCCACATTCTCTTACAAGACATCACTTCCAACCTGCCCAAACTCGAAGGTCTCATCCTTGCCGATCAGAATGAATATCAAGCAACTCGAGAATCGCTTCAAGATCACCTCCACGACCTCGACGTCGCCATTTCCTCTCTCCTTTCTCTACAAACCAATAATGACCTCTCAGAAATGAAGGATGCCATTCAGACTGATTACCGTTCATTCGCCAGCGCAGTCCAAGCCTCACTATTGAAAGCCGATGACCTCCAAGAATTATACGAACGGGAGCGAATGCTCCGCGTTGTCGCCCTCATCCAGCCAACACGACTTGGAGAAGCTGAAGTCCTCTTCAGCCAACTCAACAACAACTCCCTCATCTCCGAGATCATGGATGGAGCTCCACTCGTACCAACTCGACACTTACCGCGAAGGCATGATGGCCTTCACCACGATCCTCCACACGGTTCCCCTCCGAGTGGAGGCCTTCCTCAAGTGGCACGACCTCCTCCTTCACAACGACGAGCATATGGAGAACGGGATCATAATTTTGAAGCAACTCGTCGACGCTGAGGTCAACGGAAACCCGCCTCCAGAAGATAAAGACAGATTGGAAGAAATCAAAGCCACAATCGACAGCTACCACAATGCCAGGATCCTATTTTGGGTGAGGGACATTGAAAACGACAACATTAAACCGGTTATCGACTACGTCAGCCCAAATAAGCTTCACATGGTGGGCTACACGTTCCAAGCTAGCATTCCGAAACTGGTTGAGGAAACTGTGAAGAAACCAGCAAACTTTGGGCAGTTATTAAAATTCATCCAAGGTCTTCGGTGGAACATTCAAAAGTACCTGGCCCTAAACGAATTGTGGAACCGCGCTACAACAGCGGATCAAAGGCTTATCGTGGCGTACAACGTGAAGCTGGCAATGACCAATTTGTACGGACCTGATCCAGCGGATGAGGCGCTCACCCTTTTTCAGGCCCTAAAGGCCCGCATTCCTCTTGCCATTCGGACCTTGATTTGGCACAATGAATGTCGCATTCAAAGCACATTCAACTCCCAATATTTGTTCTCCTCGGATTCCAAATTCGACATCAGTAATCGGTACGCGTTCACCACAGCCTCTGCAAATCTTCCAGAAGAAGGCCTGAGCTCCTGGTTCCAAATAGTTCCGCGCGTGAATGGAGACACGATCTCTTTCAATCTGGTGAACTACGGATATCCCCAACGTTACCTCGATGAGCACGTTGACCTCGACGCGAGTCGGAGGTACATCAGTCTCAAAGGTTCAGAAGCGGGCTACCATTGGAAGTTCGAATTTGAAGACGAAACAGTTCTCAACACAAAAATTCGAAATACCGCAACGCCAGGCTACTTAACGGCCGACAACTCGGGTACAAGTCAGCGCAATGTTTACATTTGGCGAGTAGCTGGAACGCAGCCCAACCGACATACATGGATGCTGAATGATTGCGTGGAATAATTGTAATTAAAATTGTAAAAATATTGTATTTATCAAACAAGTATTTGGCCAGTTACTTGTGCTACGTTTGTTGCAGATTAAAAATTATATATCATCATTTCTGTTATTCGGGGTGTCATTTTTTTATTTCCACGTATTTACATCTGAAAATCTTTCCAAATCATCGATCATGAGCAACATGTTGTAATCAGCGACGTGGTGCTGGAATTAATAAAAGTGATGTACAAAATGCATTATTTTAGAGTAGTCAAACTTGATGGCGAGTTGTATACATTTTCAGCCAAACCTTGTGATTCACAACACGTTTGTTTTTATGAGACGGTATGACAATCACAGTAAATACTTTTGGGGGAGCTTCTGCAATATCGGTAACTACAAAATAAAGTCATTATCATCGTAAATCGAAAAAAATGGATGCCCACAACTTGTACAATTATTATCCTTGCCTGTCGTCTGGTTTTTGTTAAGGTGACCTTGCATTGTTCCATTTGGCATTGATACGGTAACATTGGCAGGGTGGTCGGATAAATCCCGACAATCATTTCTCGGTCGCCACATTCCCCGTCGCCCTTTCCGACGATTCATTTTCCGACTTGGTCATTTCCCGTTTTCCCAGCATTACCAGTATTTACTGATGATTTTACATCAGCACAGTACAAAACATGTAGTCGTGGCCTAAGCATGTTGTAGTAGTCTCTGAATACAACTAAATTTTGTAGGAAAAAAACCGGGAAAAGATTATGTTGGGAAATGAACTTGTCGGGAAAGGCCGACCGGGAAATGGTTGTCGGAATTTATTCTAGACCCCATGGGCAGCACCGTAATATCAAACGTTGCCAATTGCCTAAAAACTGTCTTGCATTAATGAACAAAGTAACTGAATGCAAAAAACCATGATCTCGATCAATTTTAGTACTTGCTCCAAATTACATATTTCTGTTGTGTTGTTGAGGCTGCATATATCTACGCAAGTCGAGTACATGAATGTATGTTTGGCTCCAGCATTCAGGATTAATATACCACAGGGTTTACAACTTATCGTATAACTTATATTATAACACTTGGCCCTTTTGCATTTGTTTGACGATCTCGGTTGGCCACGCTAGCATACATTTCTGTCACAATGGGACCGAAATTAATAACTTCTGTGGTGACCTTTGCTCTCTTGCTTGGAGTCGAGTGTTTGGGACACTCTTTAGGTAAGCACATGTCAGCCCTTGAATACTACATTTTTGAGGTTACATCAATACCTATATCATTTATGGCAATTCAATCAGAATGCAGAGCCAACCTAGAGGCCTTCACTGAAGCCCATAACCTGCGTCTGTCAACTGCTGCATATATGAAAAATGTTGACCCCAGCCGCCTCTGTCCTCTTCAGATCACCACCATCCATCACCTAGAGTCTCCCACTGACATCTGTGCAATTGTCGGCAACATACACATTATATTGCGAGACATCATTTCAAAATTGCCCAAACTCGAAGGCACCATCTTTGTCGGTCAGAATGAATATCAAGCAGCTCGAGAATTGCTTCAAGAGAACCTCTACAATCTCGAGGCAACCATCTCATCTCTTATTTCCCAACAAACAAATGACGACCATTTAGACACGAAAAATGCCATTCAAGTTCATTACCGCTGCTTCTCCAGCGTCGTTCAAGCTCGACTAATGGAAGCCGATGACCTCCAGGAATTATACGAACGGGAGCGAATGCTCCGCGTTGTCGCACTCATCCAGCCAACACGACTTGGAGAAGCCGAAGTCCTCTTCAGTCAACTCAACAACAACTCCCTCATCGACGAGATCATGGACGAGCTCCACTCGTACAACCTGGACACTTATCGCGAAGGCATGATGGCCTTCACCACGATCCTCCATACGGTTTCCCTCCGAGTGGAGGCCTTCCTCAAGTGGCACGACCTCCTCCTTCACAACGACGAGCATATGGAGAACGGGATCATCATTTTGAAGCAGCTCGTCGACGCTGAGGTCAACGGAAACCCGCCTCCAGAAGATAAAGATAGGTTGGAAGAAATCAAAGCCACAATTGACCGCTACCACCACGCCAGGATCCTATTTTGGGTGAGGGACATTGAAAACGACAACATCCAACCGGTTATCGACTACGTCAGCCCAAACAGGCTCCACATGGTGGGCTACACCTTCAGGACTAGTATTCCGGAGCTAGTTGAGGAAACTATGAGAAAACCAGCCAACTTTGCGCAGTTGGTGAAATTCATGCAAGGACTGCGGTGGAACATTCACAAGTACCTGGCCCTGAACGAATTGTGGAGCCGTACGACAACAACAGAACAAAGACTTATCGTCGCATACAACGTGAAGCAAACCATGAGTAGTCTCAACGGACCCGATCCGTCAGACGAGGTGCTAGCTCAGTTTGACGCCATGAAGGCCCGCATGCCACTCGCCATTCGAACCTTGATTTGGCACAAGGAGTGTCGCATTCAAAGCAAGTGGCTCGGCCATTTTCTGATTCCTTCCAACTCATCATTATTTGACATTAATAATCGGCAGGTGTCATCAACAGTTCAGGAAAATCTTCCAGAAGAAGGCCTCACTTCTTGGTTTGAAATTGTTCCGCAAGTGACTCGAGACACAATTTCATTCAACCTGATGAACTATGGATATGCCCAACATTACCTCGAAGAGCACATTGACTGGAACGCGAAAAGGAGGTGGGCCAGTTTCAAAGCATCGCAACCAGGCTACCAATGGAATTTTGAGTTTGATGACGAAACTTCTCTCGATACAAGAATTCTAAATACGCAAACCCCAGGCTACTTAATGCCTGACAGTAGAATTGAAGTGTTTCGGTTTGTTTACATTTTGCGGTTACCCGATATGCAGCCCAACCAACACACCTGGACACTGATTTGCGTGGAATAATGCCCACAGCACTAGTATTATATTAGGATATAAGCATTTGGCAATTTGTTGAACTGATTTGTTAGCAATCACATATTCAATTAGGATTTATAATTTATTCAATTACAATCGCCTTGTATGCATTCATTTCAACAGCAACTGCTGTGTCTGATTCATTACGAGTCCTGACTTGTGTTTTTTCATAATTTTAATTATGCCCGTTTCAAAATTTGAGTATGGAGTAGCTTTTCTTCATCATGATCATGTCATCAAACAATAAATATTATTTGGGCAGATGTACCTTCAAAGACTTAGGTCACATTGTCACTACGCAGTTTCACAAAATATAGTTTAATCACTCTTCCACCAATGTATGCAAGCATTGTATGTAGTGGGCTGTAAAAAAAACGTGATATCACCACGAATACCTGAAACAGTCCCAATCCTCAACAATTGCAGAGAATGAGCATTCGCATTTCAATTAACCTTGTCAATCCAAAGCTGAAAGTCAACCTTACAAATACCATCATTCCTCTCATATGCTTTTGATAAGCAAGTCTGATTCACTTTATGTCTCGAGATTGCCTAAGTTTGCATAAACAGTCGTTTAGTTTAATGCATTCACACATTGCGTCAAAATTCCAAAATCATGATTTCATCACTGATGATAATTTTAACATTTCTCATTTTGCAAAACAATATTCGCGACGCCATGGAAGGAGACATGTTGCTTCTGCCATGAAATGAGTTTTTCAGCTTAACTCATCCTAATCAATAAGCCCCCTTGTCAAATTTGACAATGATGATGTCTCCATTTGATTTGCAGCAAACACCAACCTTCAATTTATGAGGATGTCTGGTGTCCTTGTTCAAACAAAAAGTACAGCAATCAGTTTGGAGAACCATTTTCCCTTAATTTAGGTTCAGTGACGACTCCGTTTTGCCAAAACAAAGTACTCCAGATTCAGGGTCACCATGAAAAACTTCCTAGTAATTCTGTGCCTGATCTCAATTACTGGCGACATTGTAACCGCTGTCGACATCCCAATTAAAGGGATCTGCCGTAACCATGACGAGTGCGTGAGTGACTTCTCTTTCTGCAACGATGAGGACCCCAAAGTGTGCCAATGCAATCCTGGCTACGTTCCCCAGTTGGACCTGATGGAGTGCCTGGAAATCCACGACGGCATTGGCGCCCCTTGTTCCGAGTCCCCTCAATGTGAGGAAGGTCAACTTGGCGAGTACAGCGAGTGCAAGAACAACGAATGTGTTTGCAAAGCGGAAGCAGCCTTCCTTGTGGAGGCCGGAAGGTGCCTGCCCGTTCCTGACAAGATTGGAGGAACCTGCATAATCACAGCCCAATGCACCTTCCACCTCGGACCTGAGGCCAGGTGCGACCGAGGCACTTGCCTCTGCAATGCGGCCACATCCATTCCAAACGGAGCTGGCGACAAATGCCTCAACCTTATCAATGACTTCACGACCCCCTGCGAAGAATCCGTACAATGTGTCCATGGCTCCCCCGGAGAATTCAGTGAGTGCTCCACCACCTGCCAATGCACCGGAACCACCGTCGCTGTCCCTGGCATCAACAAGTGCCTCGCCCCCGTCGGCATGAGTGAAGAGTGTTACCATGACATCCAATGCTCCACTCCGGAGCTCGGTGGTCTCGGGACCTGCGTCAAGGACGTGGGCGCACCCACCGGAGTTTGTGGGTGTGCCACCACCGGCATCCCAATCGGAATCCGCTGCCTCCCCAAAGTCAACGAGCTCGGAGGCCCCTGCGAAGACGCGCAACAGTGCAAACAAGGGTTGCCAGGACAACACAGCACTTGCGCCGGAAACAAGTGTGCCTGCAACTCGAACGCGGTGCCAGGTCCTGAACTTCCAAAAGCTGACAACGTGTGTTACCTCAAAGCCTCCAATTTGGGAGACCAATGCCAAGTCCACTCCCAATGCACCTCAGTCTTCGGCGACGGAAGTGAGTGTTGGAACTCCAGATTCTGCTCCTGTAAAACCGGCTTCGTTCAAAGCGAAGATGGGCAAAGGTGCTTGGCCAAAAGCCTTATCGGCGAGTCCTGCGAGCAACTCAGTCAGTGTCCTATGAACGCCGTGTGTCACCGCTTTGAAACTTGCGAGTGCCAAATCGACTTCGTTCCAGATGGCAGCAAAGCAAACTGCCTGGCTGTCGTCAACTATTTAGACGACCCTTGCGAGGAGCCTCAGCAGTGCCAAGAAGGAAGACCTGGAAGTCACAGCGATTGCCTGAGTTCAGCTTGCAAATGTCAAGCCAACGCGTTCAATTTGCCGGAGAGACATGTTTGTCACATAAAAGCCACCAAGTTGGACGACCCTTGTGTCACCGACCCCCACTGTGACTCCTTACCCAACGCGAAGTGTATCGAGTACAGTTGTCAGTGTCCTCCAGGCTTCAAACCGAATCCGGGGGAGGATGGGTGTGAGTCGGAGTTCCAGAGGTATCATTTCCGACGTGGGTGACGGAATCAGTCATAAAAGCACACATTTAATAAATTCTTTCATCGCATGATTTTTTTTTCGGTATTCATGAATCATCAATATTTGAAGACTCGAATTTATTTTTCATCTGAGTTAATCTAAGTTAATCCATCTTCTCACTGAGCTCAATTTTTATGTTATCTTATCCCTGACATTATTTGTCAGATAAGCGTGCATTATTCGGTCGCTGGATTTTCGGATTCATTTTCATACTGCGCATTTTTTCCATAACTGACTCAGGGTTACACTCCAATTATTTTATACAAAATATATCAATTTAAATTGTACGAAATGAAGCTTTTCATTCTTCTCTCCATTTTTGGG
>JAHZMW010002160.1:0-21156 GCA_027743745.1 Alloscopus bannaensis | reverse complement strand
TCTTCACGTCTTACATATTCTAACAACAGAACTACGACATAATAATAACATATAATAACTTGATGTAGACGGGATTCATAATGAATTCCAACTGAATCCCAACTGTTGCAGTTGGACTTGCACATTTTTTCTTGAGTTCTGGCGGTTTTTCTTGGACAAGTTCGCCTCTGTCGTCAGCACACAGGTTGGGGAGTGCGGTATGCGTCGCGATCCCATATCCAAAAAATGGCAATAACTTCAAACACGCGATGAGACAAGCAATAAGCAAATGAGTGGATTGAATACTGTATGACAAAGGCTCACCTGAAATATATTTGCTCTCTCATCCACACCTTCTGAGAGCTCAGACACTAAGCAAAAAACTGAATGATTGCGGACGGACAACTGTGAAATGGAGAGATAGAAACTTGTTATTCTTTTCAGCGTGGAAAATAGTTAAAGCTCCCTGTGTGTCTTATTAGCTATTGCATGACATTTAATGAAGAGACTGACAAGAATCCTTTTCATTGTTCTGTGTACAATCATATTTCTAATGATTTGTACTCACAAATTCTCTTTTTCATCAGAAATTAGAAGAAAGGTGGATACTCAACCACGGACGCGAAATTAACTGGACAAATATTGTCTCTTTGAATCTTCAGACATTCAAATTGCATTACCTGCGAAAACCTGTTTCAAGTCTGATGAACACTTTATTTTATTCTCTTCTTTGGGGTAAACATTTCTCGGAATTGAGAACAAAATATTGTTGTTCGATGGACATGTCTTGTTGTAATATCCTTTGTTATTATCACCGCGACCAGTGCTCAGGTAAATCTTTGTACACCTTTTTTGTATGCCACCGCAGCTGCGGGTTTCCCTAATCGCTATTCCACCCACACCAGTACTATTTTTTGTATTTATAAAAGTGCATTCTAGAGACTCATGTTGTTGTAGCGCAGACGTGTGTGACGCGTGTATATTTACACTTGTTGATAAATATTTGATATGCGCTTCAACCATAAAATGCTTTTGTGTCAGTTACTCCCGTAAGACCAAATTCTTATACGCGATCCCAATTTGTGAGTGAATTATACTTTCAGCACTTACGACACCACACATTTTTCCATGATTATACTACTTGTAGGCACTACGTCCTTATTTACGTACATCCATATCCTGAAAGGAAGAAAAATGTGAGATTACCTCGTGATGATAAGAAGCATAAATTTCCTCCTCGGAATGTTCTCTACTCGCGGAATATAAATACTTCTCATATACATATCCCAGCTGAATGCTGCATTGAGGATTTTGGTATTCAAGCGACTCCACCAAACCAACCACACACACACACACTATACCAGTTACTACTGCTGAAAACACATTTCCCAACTTTGAATCAAGGTGAGCTCCTCAAATAAATAATGCCCCCACACTCGTTTTAATGCACTTTCCCTATCTTTCACAAGTGCATGTTATGCTGATTGTGTGCCATTTTTATGGCGCTTCGCTTCTGATGAAAAAAGCAACGAGCAGACATTTACCCAAAGGCCTCCTCACATATTGAATATCCGACGAGTGGAATGGCTTTTGACGAATGCCTAAATATACGCCGTACTTTTCCCTCAATAGGTATACAAGTGTGTTTAGACGCAGAAAAGCTCGCAAACATGAAGTCAGCAGCGTAGTCGTGCCGCGTCCACATTCAACATTGCTACAAGAAAACATACATATCCGTCGGATATATGGGAGTCTTCGTTTTGTATACCAGCACAAATCAGTTTGCGTTCATTTTGCCCTTGGCTTCTTCTTTTTCTTCTTTTTGTTCTTCAGCAATATTATTTGCTGTCTATAAAAGCAGCTCGCTCAACTTATCCAAATTGGTAACGCTTTGGTTTCAGTCCAATAAAAGTCAATCTGACCTTTCTCTCGTTCACTCCTTTTCCCATTCGCACTACGAGGGAGCACATGATATTTAGGCGAATATCATTAGATTTTATGGCGACATGGACATGTAGTAGGAGCGATATATACATATGATAACGGAACGTAATGTGCTATCAAATTTCTGCCTCACTCTTGTGAAAGTGTTAAATACGAAGATTACATCAAACACGCCACCTTCCTTGTGCATTTCAAAACGACTCCTTTGTTGCCTCTGCTCATCAAGTACAGAGTTGTACACGTCATTTTCATGTCTTTAAAACCTGAAAGCAGATATCGCATTCGATTAAAACAACAGCGTATATACGTCATTTGCAGATAAGCAGTTATTATATTAATAATGTTCGACTAAATTTTTTGGCAGCAAGAACGTTAGTGCATTGAGTACATTTTAAAACATGAAAATCATTAGGGATTTTTCTTACGTCTTGTTCTGTTTTTTTTTGTTTCGCGAAACATTTTGCTAGTACTCATTATTTTTCCTCTGACGATCACACTCCGTGAATCACAGGGGTCTGGTTAGCGTCTAGAGTTGAGGTATAAATGGGAGGAAAAATGGTCAGTCACCATATGCACAAGATTGATTTGATTAAATGACTTTTTTGGGGAGTAGCGTTTTTGTTTCATTGTCAAAATGAATTAAAATCTTTTGCAGAAATCAGACATTTCAATGCATGCAACTTTTCTCTTTTTCACCTGTCGTCTGCTCGACAGTTTTCATGTCTCGTCGTCCCTTTTTTCTGTCTGGCTCTTCAACTCCAGAACTGAGACAATGTTTTATTATTTATAATTGTTTCTGTACAGTCTAGTTCACCTCTTCTGGTCTATTCTGCTTTTACATAATGATACGTTTTGTTCTGTGTATTTCATGCAAGCATGTGATGAATTGGTGTGTCTGGTGATTTTTTAAATAAAACAGGCAGAACACGTATCTTTCAGGTATTTTAAGGGAAAAATGCAGTTTTTATCGACTTTTATTTGCACGGATATGCACACATGCAACAGATTATTGCATCACATTATGCATCCTGCTCGCAAGTTAGATTTTTCTTTGAGCCTTTAGTTAGGAGGAACGCAAAAAGTAGTAATAGGTGTGTGAGGTGAAAAACTTCCCGACCTTGGTTAAAACACATTTTTTCACATTTTTTTTACTTGTCTGGTCTAGTGATTAGACTAAGAGGTTTGCATGTGTTTGAGTGGAAGATGATTTTTCCCAATTTCAAAAAGGTTATCGTGTCTAGTATTGTGAGTTTAATAAAATTCTTTTGTAGTTGTATAATTATGCTTTAAAAGAGGACAACCCATTTAACCAATGCTTTTAAATAAAGGTCACTAAAGGACTTGTTATATTTTAATGCACGTGCGATTTCTTAAAAAACGATCCTATACATATACACGATGCATAGATTCTTAGAGCTTAGGAGTTGGGGAACCGAACCGAATCAAGTTAGGTATTAGTAAACTTTTTATTAGTTGACACTAAAGTACATAGTAGCATATAATTAATAACATGAACAAAAATGGCGAAAGAGAGGAGCTGCGGAGAAATATGAGCAAGTTTCTTCATCTGGAATTTCTGTCCAATTCGGGGGGATGGATTTGATTTCAATTATAATGCTGTGCGAAGTATCTTGGGAAATCAATGATCTCGCACAAGTAGAGACTGCGAGTAATTTCCCATTCAGGTTTTTAAAATACATTATTGAGTGCTCTGTGCACGACTACAGCAGCAGCGGGAGTGGTTGTTGTGATAATAAATGGATGTATCTAAATGATGTGATATCATATATAAATACAGATTTGGACGTGTACTTATAATACACATGGAAGACCACAAAAAGGCTATTAACTGTCTGCGGTGTTCTACTAGAGATGTTATATATATGCACTCTTCGCGGCTACTTCATCACCATCATTTCTATTATACCATTGCGAATTTATTACCATATAATCATCCTTCGATCCTGCAGGATTTTTTTCCTTTGCCAGGCAGAGAGGAGCAGCAGATGAGGTGGAATATGCCACTACTACACCGTCCCATTCTGAAATATACCTATAAAAAGCATTCCACTTTATGTGAATTGTCTTATGTACTGAACATTGCAAAAAGATGAACGACAACGTCGCCGCCGTCGCTGACGCCGTCTCTATTCTCTTTCATCGTCTGCTCTTTCTCTCTCACTCTCTGTCTTTCTCTGAGATTGTCTACCAAATTAAATTTTCAACCATTAAACACTTGTGTGCGGCCGGTGTGGATTTGGAAAAAGACTCAACCCGTGTGCGTGGTGGTGGAAGTGAGTGGTTAGTATGATGAATAGCTAGAGCCATTTTTACAAGTTTGTATCACTTAAAATGATAATGCAGCAAGGTACTTGCTGTAGTAGCTATTTTGACGTAAATGAAATTTATACTTTCCATCAGCGTTGCATGATTTACTTCAAGTTTTATATGCTGATGTGATTCCCGTGTGCATCGGCTCTTTCTCACTGACCAGACAGATGAGTGAAGTCATGCATTCTACAAAATTGTCATAGACGAAAATGGAACTGACGCGTTATCAAGTGAAATCATATTAATTTCATCCCTGACCACCATCCAGACATCCGCTGCGCTCCTTCACCAAGCGAAAGGACTATCAACCCAACAACCAGCCATAATGTAATAATACGGTGATTGAATTGTGTAGTTTTAAACCACACACGTCTGTCTGGCAATCATCCGGTTTGTGTGGTTGCGTTACCTACAGACTTCCCTCTACACGCCGTGCTTCACACGATTATTGATATACACTTTGGATGATGTGATGTATTACGTGAAGAGTTGTGCAACAAAAATGTCTCTCTCCTCCGTGACTGCAGATGCGTATTGCTTATTTGGCATGTCCTCACACTGTGTGGAACCGTGACCGTCACAAATCCACAAGAAGTTTGTTTGCGGTGATGTCATGCATTCGAATATCTGTAATTTAGCGATGAAAAATTAACTTTTCCTAAATGCTCTCTCTCACTCTCTTTTTCTATGTGTGTAGATACCGGCATCTGTGTACTTCTGAAATCGAGCAGTTGGATCGTGACTTACGTTTTGCTCCACAAAGAAGAGCATGATGCATATAATATGAATCAGCTCGAAATGAAAAATAATACAATAACTTACCTGTCAAAGTCAAAACTTGGAGCGATATTGTGAAGCACAGCCCATTTATTTACTTGGTCTCACAAATGGTTTCTCTGTACAATGTGTGCGCGAGGTGTGCTCATATTTCATTCACGGGAGGTAGAACACATATATGTAGCCGAAATGATAAGATATATGTGCATAGTGGCGCATATGATTATACTTTTTTTTAAACGATGTGTATTTTTATGGAGAGATCTATCGTACAAATACAAGATTAATTGAAGACCAAAACTAATTTTGAGAGTATTACCCCAACGGAAAAAAGATTACTTGATAAATGTAGCGGACAACAGAGGATAAGCTGAAAGGACAGGATTTGTAGACTCAGAGGTGGAGTGGAGACACTGCATGATGAGCAGACGGAGAAGAGAGTTTTGAAGAATGGCGAATGAGACAAGGAGAAAAAAATTTGCGAGCACAATGATTGACATTGCTGCTGCTGAGGGCGTATATGTATATCATCAATAATATTCAGTGTCAGCGAATATTTTTTTTATCGGATCGCACTCGCCTATGGGTGTATATAAATAATGAAGTATAGAGTTTCACATAAACATTCACTCTACCGAGAGAGGACGACTACCACTATCTTTAATTTTGAACGACGGGTCAGCGACGGATGCTTAAGTAGTAAATGTTCTCTCTCTTTCTCTCTGCAGCTTAAAAATGTGCAATCTACAATCAGTGATAAGTTGTTTGGGTTGAGTGAGTGGAACATGGCATGCTTATATCGTTGTTGGTTTTTGCAGCTTTTATTTTGTCTCATCCATCCCTCTTTTTTTTATCTTGACTCCTCATCCAAAAGCCACCATGTAACAACACATAACCTATTAAAAGTAGTTTTGCATATTACAAGCCGGTGGAGTCAGAGTCCTTACCTTTCCTTGTACAATACGATTATGTAGTCTAGTGCTGCAGTGTGGAGCATCATGAATTGCACTTTACATGTTTACTGTTTCACATTTTCATTATCGAAATTTTCCATCACGTAAAGCATCGTCCGTTTTTTACATTATTTGCAGCATAGCGATGACCTGCGTTCAGACATTTTCTATGCGCTGCACTTTAATCATTCACGTTGAGGTTGTGACACACACATTGGAAAGGACAAAGGACGATTGTGCACCAAAGTCTTCTTGTATGCATCTATGATTCACTCACTGACTTTTTCTCCTGTTGATGTACTCATGGACAATGTTATCGTTGCATTTATTCAACATAAATGTATTTCCCTTTCCTTTCCACAAATACAAAAATGTTATCGCGATCTTAAAATCCAGACAGCTCGTTTAACTTACTTCATTAAATAAATATCTCTTGTAAAGAGTTGTTGAGTGTAGTCGGTAACAAATTAAATTTTAAATGCAAAGCATAATACATACAGCTTATGAGGCGCCTGTTAAAATTATGGGAAAACCGAGGAGAAGAGTGTTTCGTTTTAAATGTATCTGTTAAACACTAACACGATTGTGTCGATGATGGTTGATTTTAACTAACCCGATGCAAAAATGCACAGTGATGAAAACACTGCACTAATAGAATATGAATGTTTTTGGAAGCAAAAGCATCATGAGAAAGTTTCAAAGTGAGAAAGGCTATTTGGCTATTATAATTTAATTTCTTTATGAAATACACCAATATAAATTCAGTTTGAGTAGTGTGCGTACAAAAATGCAATGTATCTGCATTTATGTATGTATACATAAATCCTCCGGATATTTTGCAGTTCAAGGTTTCCGTTCTTTCCCAAACTGATTTATTCAGTGCACTCACAATTTGCTCAGAAACCGTGGTATGAGCAAGAACAAAATTATATTTGCGGTAACGCAACTTCTGTGCTCAACCCAAGAAACAGTGAATGCGGGGGAACCGAACTCATTTCGCGTTCTTCAATGTTCAGGCATAATCTCTGTGCCGAAACAATGTCCATTGTTTCAGACGTTTTTGTGCCCCTTAATAAGTTTATACATTGTTTTAAACGCTGCTCTCACCAGTGCAGCTCGGGTTGATGAAACGAGTACAATTCGCCCATGTCGCGACACAATCTGCAATTCCACCAGACTGTTTTCCCCATATCATTCTTGTCATCATCATCCACTCACAAAGGAGACAGACATTGCACTCTGGATTTAATCACATTATCACATCCGTTAAGTTGTTTCTAATCAGACAAAGACAGAGGGAATCCTGCAGTGTGTGTGCACTGCAAAAAAGTGCACTTTACATCATATAATTTAATCCTTGCACAGCGACTGTACTCACATAAATAATCTCTCTCTCTCTCTCGGCTTCAGCCCATTATCTTTGTTGCCACTGTGGGATATCGTACAGCGTTTGAATTTTTTATGGTAATTATTTAAGTAAGTGAGAGAGGGGGAGGGAGGGAGAGACATGCGAAGAGAAAACAAGCGGAAATGGCAGACAAATATAATGGGCACAAAAATGAATTGAAAAATAAAGAAACTCTTTTGACAGAACGTTGTCTGCATGCAATTCGCTATGGTTCACAGCATTTTTCCATTGCATTCATCTTGGTTTCATCCTTTTCGTCTCATACTCCTTCTATCCATTAAACTTGAGATTCCTTTGTCTAACTCTCTTTCTTTCTCTACTTTGCCTGAGTGTGGGTTGAAATTTGGAGTGGAGAAAAAAGGAGAGCATGGAAATGGCGAAATAAAAACGTACTTCAAATTCGTCACGATGATTACTTGAACTAAAAAGATATTACATATGACATGATCACGAAAGAGAAAGAAAAAGAGAGGAAGAAAAGAACTCTGCTTTTAACTGAGAATCAAAGATTAAAATGTCACGTCAAAGAAGCAAAGAAAAAATCCAGAGACAAGTACGTTATACAAGACTAAACACGCACTATATGTGGATGTGTTTGCATGCTCCTTACGTGACTATTGGGCTAGAGGAGGCAATATTTTCTGTAGTTGACGATGAGTTGACGGGATCTATTTTTTTAATTGATGCGATGAATGATAAGCAACGTTGATATGTACGCTATGCACCAGCTGCACCTCTCTCGCTCCTCGTCTTCTTGAGCGTCGACTCGACGTGGTTCGCTTTTTTCGCTATGTTTGCAGATAATGCCGTCATATGTCACAAACGAGAAATAGCTTCCTCGTAAAAATTATTGATAGTTTTTCAATGTTATACATGAGAAAAGAACGTTATTTCAAAGTATATCACATATGTATATATGTACATACAAATGTGAATTGTGGTGGTGATGATGTATTGTGATTCTTGTACAAAAAGCGTAAAACGAGACAAGAATTTTTTCCTCTCTAGTTTGATACTACGGTGAAAAGTGCCATGTTGCGTAGTCAGCAGACGCGTCCTGTAGTCGTGTGGGTAAATAAAAAAAAGTGTGCCTATAATATATGTCGCTGCATCATCATCATCATCATCGGCTGGACTACCAGGATTTGTTTAGTATACAAGGGAAGAAGCCATGTATAAATGTCTACGACAAATAATGCACAGCAAAGCGAAATTGTGGGGAATTTACTTGGTATTTTTTCTTTGACTCTTGCAGAAAAATGATTACAAAAAAGTTTTTAACTGATTGCACCCATGTGTAAAACCCCAGTCTCTCGAAGCATTCAACTACCACGCTAAGTGTATGTGAAGCGGTCCCAATTTGACACTTTTCAATCATCTTCGAAATAATTTGTTTTAAAAAATGCCCTCTCTCTCTCTACATCATTGTAAACAAGGGATGAAGGTTTTTTTTTCGTGCAAAAAGAATTCATGTGAAAAGCAGCACAAGCAGTTAAGAAAATAGCCCAAGAATTTTTCTGACAGCCGATGATCTGCGTCGTCGTCTCTCATGTCTCGCCCTTTTAAAATAGCATGTTACTCTCGGAGCCAACTTTACACGCTCCTTTAGAAACTACTGGGTTCCATGTCTCACGTTCTCACCACGTACATTCACTACGTGAAATTCCCCCGTCGAAGTTACTTCATTGCCATGTGCAAATACGGAAAACAAGCTGAGAGAGAAACTTTGTTGCTAGCATAAAATCGTGTAGCGAGTCTTTCCCCTCGAAGAATCAAATGTCTTGAGTGAGCAGATGTAATTCGTCAAGAGGAAATTATTGCTGGAAGGTATAAAATTGCTAATCATCACCAAAATGTTCTTTTAACTTTCTCACAAGGAAAACTTCAAAAGAACACATATACCACGACCACGCACACACACAGCACGTGTATACATGCCTTACAGAGCTTTTACTCCGCTTCACCTCAAAAGACTATGCAAAACTTTTTGCGAAACTGTCAGTGTTTACTATTACTCCTAATCTCTTCCCTTGTTCGACATGAAGGTAATGGATGTACGCTCACATTTTTGATACCTTATCTCCCATACATATTCCCTGTACATACTCACTCTTCAGCAAGGCATACGACAACTATCATTCATGAAAATGTATAAGACGCTGTGTCAATCTGTCTGGAAATTCACACGAAAATAGAGAGGAGAAAGAGAGAGAGAGAAAAGTAGAAATAGGGAGAGAAAAAAGTTCAGACAGTGTTTCAATGTTGAAGGAAGAAAAGTTCGTGCAAGTCAACTTCAGCATGGGATCTCTGAGTGATATGAGTTGGCAACTTGAGAAGCCGTCATAATGCAGATGGTCGAGTATCAGCATGTTCCTCATTTTTATGCTACATCTTCATTTTAGGTAACCTCCGTAAGTGCCATAAGTTATCTCCACAGAGGAAACTTTTAAAACGTCTGATAATAATTTGGAGGACAGATATTGTACATGCACGTTTCGTTTTTGAAAACTGTTTTAGACAAAGGGAAATATAAAAAAACTACGCCCTTTTGTTCCTCGCATTAGCCAATAAAGTAATAACTTTTCAACTGCCGTATTCCTCTTCCTCAGTGAGGCTCCAAAAAATTAATAAGATTATGTGATAAAACAATGGTAATGTAATGGTTGTACGTGTGTTTGCAAGCACACAATATGGGTATTATGCAGTCAGGATGTGTCCCAGAAAAAATTGCATGCGCTTATCAAAGAAGATGAAATAAAGTCTGAAGTCTCTCTGAAGTATCCGATGCATGCTCGCGTACAGTAATAAAGAATAGTAAAAAAGCTACATAATAATATGATGCATTGCCTGAAGATGTACAGCGCGTAAAAATATTAAAAAACAGGGATTAATATTCTCTTTGTGAGCCTAGAGAGAATAAGAAGGTGATTTTTTGCTTTAATTTCATACTACTACAACTTGCAGTTCGTGTACACACACATGCCGTACTACAATTTTTTATTTCCACACACAAATAATTACATGTGCACATATCAGCGGACGTGAACGCTCAACTTTCATGCTGATTAATATCTCGAAACGCCAGACGGTTTTTCTCTCGAAAGCAAGAAAAAATGCATTTTTCAGGCTACTCCATATATAATGGTTGAAGATGAGGGCTGCTGCTGGTATGGTCTCTGATTTTTTATAGCTTGTCTTCCCCGGTTACGAAGAGTTATTGGTTTTTAAGTAAGCAAGGGCATACGGCTTCGTGCCAATATATACGATGTGAGAACGGGAATGCAAAATGCAATTCAGACGCAGTTTTGAATCGGGGAGACACACAGAGAGTGAGGCAGAAGAACGAAGACGAAAATGAAAAGAAAAGAATACGAACGAAGAAAAAATTATATAGTTATGGGGTTGTTGTGTAATTTCCATACATTCATCATTTATAATTCCATTCCAAGCCACACCAAGCCATTATTATGAAGAAAGAAAAAAATATAATGCTTTTATACGCGATAAGTAAGAAAGGAGATGAGATGTTCGTTATAGATTGTGGTTGCATATTTTAGGGCTCTCCTCACGCTGTACGAGTACTAAATGCACTACGCTTCCACAAGGAAGCTAGCAAACTGAAGCTCCAATCGGATTCTATTCTCTCCAGAGTTTTGCTTTCAAGTTGCAAGTGATTCTTTTTAAAAAAAAAACTCGTAGTCTCATTGTTACAAAAGACATTTTAAAGTAATCGTTATAGATGTTCAACTCTATTATGTAGCACATTAAATGGATGTGAGTAGTGTGCATAAGTAATACATATATATTTTGGTATGCAGTGAAAAAGACATTTCTTTTCGCTCCGGTGAACCACCACACTCGCATCAGTTCCCATTTATCGGTTGCTTCCTCTAAAACAGTTGCACATACTACATTCTCGCAGAGTTAGGCCACCGAGCTACTACTTTGGCTTACTTCGTCGTTATTATTCCAGTTTACTATTTCGATGAATTCATGAATTTATTTTCAACATTCACACAAAAAGGCATTACTGTACTAAAAAGGAGTTCGCATACAAATTAGGCTGTGATCGTACACAGTCTGTATGTACACCTTTTTTGCATGAGTTTATATATCAGAAACGATTGACGTGAATTGTGCTTAAAATGATTAGTCCATGCAAGTCTATTTTTCGTGATAAAATTGGAGTGAATACGGTGATTTGAAGGAGCAGTAGCACAATTATACAATGCCAGTCTAATTATATACATGTGTTAGTGGTTATAATTGGTAAAAAATATAAATGGCAACTTGTAAGGACTCAACGAATCCGCGATACGGACTTGCTACGGACGTGTCTGAGTTTACTGGACCTGTTGGATTTGGTTATGCACATCACTTTTTTTCTGATACAATATTTTTTTTCGTCTTCACTCCGTCTCTCCCTCTTTCCACTGTCAGTGTTTAGCAGACTTGTCTGGTTTCTTGGTTGACCGCTGGTTGGATGGATTGGATCATGGTCTGTCTGGACGTGACTATAAAAGACGGAACGATAATCTATAGTGGGTGTTTAGAGAAGAGAGGGAACAAGAATTATATTAAAAAATCTTTAATGCAAATCTCATGCAACTTGTTTTTTTTCAACAATTTTCTACTAATATTGAATTACACTTTTCTTCTCTCTCTCTCTCTCTCAACTCTTCATTCCCACATTCATATATACGCGTACGTGTTTTTGTGTGCAGTGATGGATTTTGAGCAAGCTCACATAAAAAGATGATGTATTACCGTGGTGGAAAAGTGCATACAGGACGATGATGAAGGAACGCGATAAAAAGATGAGCACGAATCGATGATGTTATTTATACGACTGTGTCACACAAGTGTGTAGGATATGTACAAGTCAAGATTTATTACTGGTGCGCGTATATATTCACACAAAAAAAAATCAAAAAATTTTGAAGCACTCCATGAAACGGTTGACTGCACACAACCAAATAAATGCATTACACATGCAAAAAATATTGATAGAAGCATGTCTGCACTTCACAATATGTGTTGAACATGGAGTTGTTACCATTATCATCAATATACAGTGTTCTAAGAGTTCGTTTTTCAGCTTCAAGAAAGCTATTTAGCCGTTTGGATCGGAACATGATAAAAATGTGTTTATGCGCTATCTGAAATGAAAATGAATAAATAATATGCTGAAGCAAAAGATAATTCCATATTTTCAACTCGTCTCGATTTTTTCTGTCCTTCCCTTCTCTACCTCTTTCGTGCTCATGTTCAAATTGTCTCAGTTCTGTTGCCGTGTATTAAAGAGAGTAAAAGAGAGTGTAGACAAATAGCAGCTTCTCGGACAAACCATTATGTATCCGTATGTCTGAAATCTGAGATTTTTACATCCACGATGAGCAGTTTTACAGAGAAAAAAAAATGTTTTGAGCTCACTTTGCTTCAGTGTTCACCTCGTATGCATAATATGATGATGGTGGCAACAAAGAGCAAACGTGTTATACATCAGCTCTCAGCAGCCGTTACTAGAATGAATACTCTTGTTGCAGATGAATGCATTATTACGCGAATAAAATATTGAGCAGGATTAAAAGATGTTGTCTGGAAGTGTACAAACATATTGAAATATGTTGAAGAAAACCCGCTGAGGGGATGATGGAGCAAAGGTAATAATTCAAGAGGGAAAGTAGCAGTGCAGAAAACTACAATTTCATCGGACAGCTCTCCGTACAGATGTACTTCGTGGACCTTTGCTTTAAACATGTACTACAATCTACAGTTTAATGCTCAATCCAGCAGCAGCTTTTCGGCAAGACGCGATAATATATGATCAAATTTTTGGTTCATAATCATATATTTTATAGCTGCAGAAAGTCGCACTCAAGGAACAATTTATTTGTTACGTCAAAAGATTCGACGCTCTGTAGTCCGGAGAAGATGAAGAAGTGAACAACTGGATAAGCCAGAAATGCAAGATGAAGGAAAGGCTGCCGAAAGGGAGCCAGAGGTGATCGAGCATTTATATAAAATATAAG
Source organism: Alloscopus bannaensis (assembly GCA_027743745.1). Lineage (NCBI taxonomy): Eukaryota > Metazoa > Arthropoda > Collembola > Entomobryomorpha > Entomobryidae > Alloscopus > Alloscopus bannaensis. The sequence goes on along the minus strand of JAHZMW010002160.1, from coordinate 7,732 downwards.
CACAAAAAAAATTGGAGGAATGTATGTGTTATGTTATGAATTGTTGATGAACTTCATTAATTTTAATTGCATATTTTCTCCCTCTTTATTACAAATAAATGCAATTCTTTATTATTTACCTCTTGTGTGAACACCGCGAAACTGCAGAGTGCCAAAAGCACATTTCATATTTTTCAATCATTTTCCTGTAATTTTCAACCCATCCGTCTGTGTGTGCATATATTGGCAAGTGCAGGTGTGTAGCAAGTGAACCTATTAATTAGGAGTGTTGGAGGTGAAGGTTCCGTGAACGAATTGCCGCAAGGCGTCCCTTTCTCTTAAAGAAATTATACAGAAATGTTGTTCTCTCCCTCTGCTTTAATCATATTACATAGTATTTTGTGATGCAACACGAAAAATAAGTCGAAATTGAATTAATACGTACTTCGTATGCGTGGGGGTGGCTACCACCAGGAATGTACCTTGGTAGACATTGAGACGCTACATCAGCACAACCCTCTCTCTTTCTCTCGTTCTCTGCCTGATGAATATTTATTGGGACTCTTGTGCGAACAACAAACACCCAAAGAAAATCGTTTCCATTTCTTAGTTCGTTGTTCTTAAATCCTTCGCCATCACGCTCAAATTTCTATTGTACAGAGACTGCATTTGCTGAGGAATCAGAAAGGAACCTACAAAAATAGCAAACACATTGTTATTTCAAAACGAATCGTTTAGTGAGGCTAAAGTTGAGAACTCCAAACAAAGACGAACTTGAGGAGTTCAAAGGAGTACGTGATACTTTGCTTTTAAGGCAATTTTCTTCACGCAAACGTCTCCCGGACGTGGAATTACGATGCACTCTGAGTCATCCATCACAAAATAACATAACAGCTAGCGTGCGGATCAGCGAATTTTTTCTTTCACAACAATAAGTACAAAACTCAGGATCTTTGAAACAATTATTATTCTCATGGACTCTTTTTTAACGCTTCGCAACACTCTGTGTACTGCTTAAAATAATGCCTTACAGCGTGAGATCACAAAGGTTTTGTGTAGTGTATAATTAGACCAGTCTTTGGGATTAGTTCAAGGTCCAATTGACCGCTGGCTTCAGTTCTGCTCCTTATTTTTGCTCCATATCATATTACTCAAGTCATTGCACCCATCATCAAGACATTAACTAGGGATTACTTAAACATTCTTCTTATCATGATGCATGAACAATGGAAATAAGGTTGAAGGTGTGGTGGCGATCGACGTAATTCCCAGAAATTCAAGAGGATCTTCTCTGGGTTGCCAAAACGGTGGTCGTCAGTGTCAATTAAAGTCTTCTATTAAACATGACAACTCCCGGATGCTCAAGGCAGAGGTTAGCGTGAGAATTGCCACAATCGGTTCGTCTCTAAAACACACAATCTTGTTGAATCATTTTTGAATAAGTTGCTTCATTTCAGTGCGTCAACGACTGCGTGGACTGATTATAAGAATAGGTTCATAAATATCAGAAAATGTGTATAAAAAAATCTTGAAAATCGCAACCGCGTTTATACGTAGATCTACTAGCTGAAATAATCAAATTAAAAAACGCTGTAGTTGCTTGTAAATTGCCACTTAGAATATTTGTAATGAATAGCTTTGTAATTACGATTGGAATACTACCATTATGAACTAGTGTTTTTTTTAAATCGAGAAAAAATTCGTGAAAGCCACGAAAAAAGTCGACAAACTCCTCTAACTAAAGAACAGGTAAAGCCATCAAGCAGTACATTCTCTAATTGACTCAACAAAGAGCAATACAAACAACAGCATAATATTATTGAAGTGAACAAAGTCTCATGTGTCTTACAATGCCCCATGAAGAAACCGGCTTATTGCTTATTTATGGACACAGAGCCGGATTGCATCAGCCACGAAATGTGCCGAAGCGGCGGGCAAATTTAAACTGCCCCAACTTGTGCATTTGACAGAGGTGAAAGCATACAAATTTGTGAGCAATCTGTTTACTTTCTCAAGTGCCGGATTCAGTTTAAATTTGCAAATTTATACACAAATCACTGTGAAAGCACCTCTGCTTTAGTTTTGAGGCTGGAGAAAGTTAACTTGAAGTTTTGTGAAGAGTTGAAAAGTGAGATTGTTATTGCATTATCTGCGAAGACGCAAAACGAAAGTTTGTGAATTAAACCTGTGAACTCCAAAGTCATCCTCATCAGTTATCTCGGGAGAAACTGAAACCAGGCAGCATTTTTGGTCAGGTAAGTTGTATTTCAGGTTTTCTTTCATTAAATGTCGGTATTTTAGAATATCAGTCGGAGGAATGATAACCAATTTTAGGTGGTTTTATATCTTGTATCTATTAGGAAGAGTTGATGATTGATGAGAGTTTGTTTTTGAAGGCAGCACTGTCAAGTGTTATTTTACTGTAATTGTTGTTGCTGTTGGTGGTGATAATTTGATAATGATGAAATCGACAACTACATAGATTGAGGTTTTAAAAAAGTATGTTTGATGTTGATCTATTAAGGTTATATCGATCTGTCAAAGCGTCGCGTTGCTCCAGAGGATGTGGAAAAATGTAATGAACAGTTTTCGAAAGCTAAAGCTGTAAACTCTATCCTTCGCCATGTCGCAGATCTTTTAGGATATGAGAATGATGAACAGTTGGAGGAGCTGTATACAAAAACGGCGTGGCATTTTGAGGAGAAATACAAGAAGAAGGCTTCTGCATATGATGCTTTTAAAAATGCTGTGCAGTAAGTTTTCCCGGACCTTTGAAAATTGAAAGCAATACTGCGCTAATCTACTTTATATATAACTAATTACAAGTCAATAAAAATTATTAAATCGTTACAGAGATCCTTCCATTCTGGATGAGTGCGGCTTGGATGAAAACACGAAAGATGTATTACTGAAGAATATTCAGCAGAAACTGATGTCACAGTCTGTTAAAATAAGGTCTGACATTGAGGTATCATGTTACGCGTATGAAGGCATTGAAGCTGTGAAGAAGGCCTTGAGATCAGGTCTTGAGTGTTCGAAGCAAGATATGCAGGTGAAAATCAACCTGATTGCACCTCCCCTTTACGGTGAGTAAAGTTTTCTTCGCCCTTAATCGTCTGCTAGTTAAGATTAAGATTGTAATAACAAGTCCATAACACGTCGGCTGGTGTGTGGTTTTAGTTGTTACAACATCAACCCCCGAACGCCAAGATGGTATTGCATTGCTGCAGGATGCAATCGGCCGAATTGAAGAAACAATCAAGAAATTAGGAGGAAGCTTCAATGTTCAAATGGCTGTAAGATTATCACCTTTGTACTATTGACTTGTGACACTTGGTAAAAGTAATGTACTAAAGATTGTGCTTTCTGATTACCGATGTAGCCTAAAGTGGTTACGGCATTAGATGAAGCTGAACTCGCAAGAATGATGGATAGACTAGAACTCGAGAACCAAGAAGTTGCAGGGGATGACGACGATGAGGATGATGAAAACGAAGGCGAAGATGATGATGACGAAGAAGAAAATGAAAAGGAGAATGGCGAAGCTTAAAGCATTCCCCTGCCAATACTACGCAGTAGGCAAATCAGATTATAAGTACTATAATAATCAGTTTAAGCGTTTATTAAATGAAACTGTTTTCTCTACTTTTGGAAAGAAACTAAGTTTAATTTTTGAAATAATGCTGAATAAAACTATCAGCACACATTTTAAATCTGCTCCTTCTGACTGCCGGTTAGTCTTAGTGGTTTGCCGACTATATACGAATTTTGAACCGATGATCAAGTTAACAAAAGTTTGCGTCACGTAAAAAAACAGTAGCAGAATTTAATACATAGCTCCTTCCAGAATCTCTACTAGCATTAATAGATAACTACGTTTTAGAGTTGGTTCTTAGGATTATTTTGATGTTGATTTAAATACCAGAACACATTTGCCCACATTGGCTTGCGCCAAAGGGGAATCTGATGTCTTTGCTACATGTCGAAATGCTTGATCGTATTGACTAGGTAAAAATGATTTGGCAACTACTGGTACTAACAACCTGGATTCCACCATTTTCTTGCACTCCACTAGAATTTCTTTATGTGTGTCCTTCTCTTGTATTCCCTGGAAAGATACAGTTAATTCACTTGAGTTTATGTTACAACAATCGGGCCATTTAAATAAGAATTTCTTATTCATTATTAAAAATGCAGTCAATATACCTTGCGGAAGAGTAAATTGAAAGGAAATAGGAGCACTGACAGAAGGAAAGCTCGTAGTCCAGCAGATGTGTGATTTAATTCGGTTGGAAATGTTTCAATTACAGTGCTATCCGGATCCCGGTTAAATTTTTCCAACAGAGGTGTAACCGCAGAGTTATCCGTATTTATTATTATATCAAATATTCTAAAAGCAACAGAAATTGGCATTAGTATAATCTACAGTGTGAATGAGGCAATGGTGAACTAAAGCAATCTTCCGATAATGCATTACTCACCTTTGTGTGAGGTTAGGGAGTAAACTATAGTCATGTGGGATAATTAGATGACTCTCAGCACCTAAAGTCTTCAAAGAATGCAAGAAAGTCATTTGCGCGACTCCTGAACTCAAATCTTCCTCGCTGCTGTCACTTTCTTCAGTCGAAATGGTAACTCTCGAACCCCAACCCTTAAAAATTTGTGTTGCTAGCAATCCAACTCCATCATTTTTAGTAGACGCACCCAAGTGAATAAGTACTCTGTTTGAAATCAGACCAAACTTAGGTAGGAGGTAATTTACTGGGGAAAAGGTAACCTCTAAAACCGGTACACTAGATAAGACCATCAGTGTAACAAGTAGTAACAACTCACCGTTTATTTTTGGCTACGTGTGGACCAACTTTCCATTTGTTGACTACTTCTGTCCAAAACGTATGAAACGCATAAGGCATAGTGGCAGCACCTTCGTAACTAATGTTAGTAGGTTTGGGGGCTACGTAATTTTGAGGAACTACAATAAACTCAGACATCACACCCTGAGGAGCCCAAAGAGGCACTAGTACCCACACTTTATCACCTATTTCTGCATTTGAAACTTGATGTCCTACATCGACAACAACCCCTGCACACTCTCGTCCCAGAATCCAGGGCCCTTGTGTCTGCAATTTAATTGTTGACACTATTAATAACCAATAAAGTTGAACACTGGAAAACGAAAAATTTTACGGAGAACAAATGAGGTGGTTACTGAAGATAAGCCTAGATGCTGTCTGAGTAAACGACCATATCCATGGGCTATTCTTGTATCTATTGAATCGATTCCTGCAGCTTTAACCTGAACAACGACCTCGTCAGGACTGATAATAGTTGGTGATGGAATAACAGTCATTGTGATGCCCTATCAGTTTTATACCATAAAGTGCAATCATCGACTTAAACAAATTAGTATTTTTTTCATAAGAAAGTGGCACTGGCTTTACTTACATCAATTCCTCTTCTCGTACTGGTCGATAAAATAGCTCTCATAACATATTGATTGCCGTTAGAGTGTGTTGAAAGTGGACTACCGCTGGCAGCAGTGCGAAAGCTGTAGCCCACGCAAACACCTATGATTCCACCCGTAACCAATCCAGCAAATCCCAGCACCACGGCTTGTCGGGATACTGTGATAAGGTAAAACATGGTAAAACATCTTAGGTACTTGTATCTAAGACCAAGTTTCAATGTAAGAGAAATAGCTGTTCTCTTCACAGGGCACTTACAATCTTTATAAAATAATCCACGAACATGATTCCAAAACTCGTGAAACTGTATTTGTAAGCGCTGTGATCTGAATACATGAATGAGTTCCTCGCTTTTCTCCTGGAGTATAGTTCTAAAAGCAATCACTGCTTCACTGTTTTCTATATTTTCAAGAACAGCAAGTGAAGCCTCATACAACAACTGAATCTTGTGTCTCAGCGTTTGCAGCAAAACTGTGGAGTACGACTATAACACAAATTAACATCATATAAATGCATAATACATAATGAAAATCGCATACATAATACTAAGTCGCATCGCATGTAAGTCAGACAAAATGTTATACATATATGAAAGACTACCTCTGCGTTGTCCACATATTCATTCAAGTGTGAAACTGTGGTCTGCACCTTTTCCTTAACAGCGTCACGGACCACAATAGCGTCCGCGGAAACGGTCATTTTTTGTGAAAAATTATTAATACTGAAGAACGACCACGGTATTTCATTTGTACTGAAGGCAAATCACTGCACACAAAACTCCTCGGCTCAGTTCAAGAGACTAGGTAAAACACTTCGTTTTGGGGCTCCCTGCTCCCTCCCTCAGTTTACTTCGGCACCTGTAGTAAATACAGTAAAAAAAATAATTCTTGCATAATGAAGCCAAGATCTTAGGCCTTGATAACATTGATAAACCTTTGAATCTTATATTATTATAAAGCGCAAATAACTGACTTTGTAAATACAATACATCTCTTCTCGCTCCTTCAATGTATTTACTTTCAGTTCAACTTACAGGTAATAGGTCTCTAACTTTGGAGAAAGGTTTCGTTTCGATTCGGTGAAAGTTGCTTGGCTAAGCTGAGATTGTCAAAATGCCAGTAGACTAATCCTTGTGCGGCAGGGTCGTCAATGGGCCAGATAAGTCAAGAAGTACTCTGAAACAAACTACACGAACACATTTTGTCCAGTCAGCCTAACAATGCGGTCAATGCAACAAAGTGTTGCAATCAGGCCTTCTGATTGATACAGAAATGAATACGCCAACTAATTTCATCACGTGCACTTGAACTCTTTCCCAATTGCAAACTAAAGCATCAGAACACATTCAACATTACAAGGAAACATCATTGTCCTTCAAAACTTTACCATTTATTACTTAAGCCTAAACAGAAAGTTAAATGACCAATGGTCCAAAATTTCAGAGTGTCCTAGAGCTCATTTCATCTGAAAGGTAAAATAAAGATATTTTACTGTCTCGAGTGGAGTTATATAACCAAAATTCGTCAGGGAAAATCTAACACTTTCGAAAGGACTTTGGTACTATATATCATTCATGGAACCTGGAAAATGGAAAGATCGAAGGAAAACACGCGAAAATATATATTGAACAGTATCAATAATACATACATGGAATATACACACACACATGCACAGCGTGTATATAAAAGCTTTCACTGATTGGTGAAACAAAATCTCTACCACACCACAAAAACTTTTATGTGCTAAAAAAATGTGCACTCACTTGGAGGATGATGTGATGAGAAACATGGAGAAAGTTAGGAATTTCTCCCGGCTCACCCAAGTCCAGAGCAGAGGAGATCAAAACAGCGCAACTTTCAAGATCTTGTAATAACATTACACATAGACCACACAAATAGCAGTTCTCACATTTTCACACGAAACAGCAACAACAGCTTTTTGCATGAAAATGTGTAAATACACTTGCACAAAAAAAACAAAAGACGAGAAACATGTGAGCTGCTTCCTGCTGCTTCACAATTCACATGTGTAAAGCTGTGTGGAACATAATATAGGATTGTTGTTGTTTGGAATTCAGAGGTTTCTTTCCAAGATGTGAAATCCACAACTTTGATGTTCCATGTGAAGGTGTGGTGACAGCTTGTTTTAATGGGCTGAGTCAATGCAGGAACACGTCAGTTTTGACAACATTTACATATTTTTGAGTAGTAAGTATTAGTGGGAGGAAGAAGTCACACTTAAATGATTGTTGAAGGTCATCAAAAGTAGAGTAGGTAGTTAGCCTATAA
>JAHZMW010002159.1:0-44678 GCA_027743745.1 Alloscopus bannaensis | reverse complement strand
TTGGATAGCTAAAAGAATGGTGATCATGCAGAACAGACAAAAAATGTTCACATACGTATACAGTAATTTTAAAAATTTAACTATAACAAATTTCTACTCATGAGGACCATCCTTCGGTAGTAGTGGCATTTTTAGGGATATACTTTCCTGTAAGATTACATGGAAAACTGGAAATTGCCGAGATCTTAGCGAATAAAAAAAATTAAATTATGAGCCTAGCGGTTCACAGGTTGTCGTGCCTTGTATTGCTCACTCTGTCAAAGAGAGATAGCTTGTAGTAGAACCTTTGCCTCCAGCACCCAACGCAGGCGCAGGTGCAACAGCTTTCACCTACGCGTTTCCCTTAAATTCTATCACGTTCAGACAAGATTCAATTTTTCCAACGCCACGGCCGACATTCGGACCCCTGACAATGTGGTGAGGTCAGAATTTGTAAACGTTTCGTGCGTTCTCACCGTATGTGGTAAGTGTTTTTTCGGTCCACTATGCGGACCTGCAGTTTCCTAATAATAGTAAACAGAATGGTCACCTCTGATGTATTCTAAAACAGTTTATTGCAATACTTCCATCATATCATACATTATGATTAGTGATAAATTTAAATTACATACTATATTAAATTAAAATCAGTATGTGCATATGATTAAAAACTCGATATTCATATTTGAACGAATGAATCTTCAAATGCTCAGGTAGTAGTTTCCACGAGCTCTGTGAAATCATAATTACAGAAAATACATAATCATCTCTAAGAATGTTTGTTTAGGAGGTACACACGTGTAATATTAATCAACTCTGAAATTAAATGTAGCTACACATTTTCTCTACTTACGACTTTGGAGCAAGCTCTCCAAATGGAATTTTCTTCTCACAACTCGCTTCACAGCCGGTGAATTCATATTTAAAAATATTATTACATTCGCATCCGTAAAAGTCCTCGTCTTTAATTGACTTCATGTAAAATTCCCATGCCTTGGCGTGTGAGCACGAACCTTTAGCACAACAGGATGTATTATAAATATTAGTGGGCACCCAATGCGAATACATAGCGAAAGTATGCCAGCGCATTTAAACCGAAAAGTATGAAAGCCGAGGCATCACCTACCTATGAGAAGTGCTGCTAGTGACACAGCAGTGTCTGTCACGCCTGATTCGGTTTCAACACATCCAGGTTGTATTTTTCCTCCATTAGCTGACAGAAACATCAAGATCGTCATTGTTTTATTGTGTTGAGAATTGAGAAAGTAGACTTAATTTCCACACTTTTTGTGAGTTGCTCTTACGAAAAAAGTCCAAATGACCCATTTGAAGAAAATAACCCAAGTGACTGGTGTGAATGACGTCGACGAACTTTGCGTCATCTTGGTTCAATCTTCTTTCCTTCGTTTTTAAAAAGAATTTTGGACCGGCAGGGTCCAAGCCTGGTAGGTTCAAACAAATTGTAACTACTATGGATTTTGCCTCTATATATTTCTACCGTCCGCCCCTTGCTAGTTGTGGTTTACCTGTAATTCTAGTTAATTGTTGTCCAGTGATGTTGTGAACAGTCCATCCAGCAATTCCCGAGACGTGAGCACCCAAGCTGAAGCCCACCACGTGCACTTGATCCAAGCTCTCAATCACATTGTTATTGCGCAGGAAAACGATAAACTCCCCCACGTATTCCCCCACATGCCTTACATTATCCACAATAAAGGGATACATCAACGTTCGAGCTATTTCTGGGCCAAATTTGCCGTCAGCCAAGTGACCCCAGTCAACGCAAATCACTGGCTCACCCGTGCTGAGTAGGATAGCTATAGTGGTCAATTAGGCAATCCATAAGTATTTAAAACCTACAGTTATTGTTCGTATTCGTGATCGCAACTGACAGAAATTTTACTCGGTTAAGCGTACCATCTTTGAGTTTCTGAGAGTACGAGCTGTTTATATCTTGCATGAATCCATGAATCAGTATTTTTACGGTTATGTCCTTTGGTATATTTACTGATTGAAGGGAATCCGGTTGACCAAAAACTATTTGCTTGTATCTCTGTAAATCGCTAATCACCAAATCATTAATGGAAAATACGATTGATTGTAATATTCCTTGAATATGTATATGTACATAGGTATACATATGCCGGAAAGTGAACGATTACATTTAAAAGTTGTCAATTTTTGTAATTCACCTAGGATCATCGTAGAGATAATATTTCACGCTTTGTTCCGGATCCAAATTGACCACAGTCTCACTCAACGTGTGCAAAGCATCCCCAGCAGTGGACACGACTTTGTCTGGGATTCCTGTGACTGTGTCAACTGCCGGATTTTTGAAGGGATTTGGAACCCAGGAGCTAGCCTGTGTGACAGCACCTGCACGTTTACAGCATATTGAATTGAAGTTTTAGTTATTGACATATTACTATGTACCATGATTTAAAACCGTGACTTAATAGATTTTACAAGAGTACAATAAAGGTCATTTCACCTGCAGTAAAATTTGTGATTTGTCCAACATTTGGAAATGCAAAGTTTAGTCCAAATGTGGATTTAAAACACAAACCCAGGAAAATCAGTAGAAGAATGTGCTGACTTGTGCAGGACCTCATCTTAATTCCTTGTCTGTCCAACTTTAATCTGACGATGATTACCCTTGATTGGACCCAATCCACTGCTTTCCCCTCACTTTTATAAACTGCTGCGCACTTTTATGAACGGCAATCTGAATGTAGTCAATCTGGCCTTCGAATAGAAGCAAAGTGGACGACGGTTGGCAACAGAAATTTGTCCCGACTTGCCTTTGGACAAGTTTTGCCCATGAAAATTCTCAAAATCCTCTCATCATCACCGCCTAGTCACTAGTTGTAGTGTCAACCATAGTACGTACAGTTGTGCATCCATCGCTCGACCTATTCTTACTCATTGTAGTGTGCACCCAAAATCACTACAAAAGTGAGATGTGGTGAAGCCTAATGAATATTTATAGAGCCCAATGTGTTCCTTTCCTTCTCTTTGATGTCATAAATAACACGCGAATTCAGATGAACTTGTTCTGATTCACTGTTCACCATTCAAGTAAATTTCTGCATCTCATGGGTGCGTGCGAAGAACATTCTTCCAAAACAAACATGCGAATGCTTGATAAAAATCGCCAATTAAAGGTACATGCAAACGAAGATGCTGTTCCATGACGAGTTATATAATTTACGACTATACCTGCGAGATATACCTCTTCTGACAATTGAACCTCGAAGCTTTTTGAAGATCTTATATGCCCTTCTAGACATCGTTATCGCAGCAGCATCCTTCACAGTTGGATATGCCTCACAGTTTTTCCAAAATGATACATATTCATGCAAAACTAGCCAACCGGCTCGACTGGATATTTTTCATATTTTCAGGTTCTCTAGCTGCTCACTGTTGTATTTATTTGGTACGACAACCTGTAAAGCTTTTGGAGTATTTTTCCAAATTTTATTTGGTATAATAATGTATTTACAGGCATCATCAAGGATAATCAGGTAAATACCAATTACCTCGGAGCTCAACAATCATCATACAATTTCTAGGAAGAAAAGGGGTTTATGAAGGTCACACTTATCGTACCTCTTATTCTTCTATACTTCTTTCAAGATGCCTGTCCAGATTTATGCATTCTTTAATGCTTGTGACCCAATGTGATCCAGCGCACAATGGCATAATGATGACTCACGATTAGTGGAGCAAGTATGTAGTAGCCATGCGTTATAATGCTTATGACGACACTGCCAGCCAGCATTGACACTTGTGCAAAGCGTAAACTTTGGTTATCCCAAGCGGGGTCAAGTCAATTCTGCAGCCTGCCCTTAATAAAAAATATTATCAATTCATTTATTCCATCCAGACTAAAAAGGTGATCATAATCCTTCCGACTTCCGTATCTCACCTCAAATTAAGAATGTACAACATAAATGAAAAGGTTTGCCAACTCGTGAAATTACGTAAAGTGTAAAGGTTATTGAAATCTAATCCCTACAACCAAAAAAGGAATACATACTACAAGTTGTTGCGTTGTGGTTCAAAAGCTTCGGTCTCTTCGCGTCGTTTCTTCATCATGATCAATTTCCTCAGCGCGACTTTCTCTCCTTTCCCCTCACGGAGGAAATTCATGCTTGTCTGTAAAGAAAAGCAAATTGTTTGGTAGAAACAAATTTTACATTTTTGGAGTTCATAAACCTCGACTCGGCTGTTGACTTGAAATCAATTTCAAATATGTAAATGGAGTTAGACACTACATAAAACAATTGCATTGCATTTGAACAATACATTTTACAATGCATATCCTCTTCGTTAGCATAATAAGTTACAACCAAATTTTCATAACACAACTTATTCTACACAACCCTCAAGCTCATAATAGCACAGAAGGTTCCTCTGTGGCTTATAGGGTAACAAAACGCTTTCCAGATTTAAATCCAAATTAATCACTACTACGCAAATTCAGTTAGGAAGATTGCAAGTGTCACGTGTGAACCTTGTAAAAGCCACAGTATATTCGCACATGTGTGGTCTTTGTCCCAACTTCACACTTTGTTCCGCAAAACTGTGCAGCATAATATTATTATTTCAGCTCTATATCTGTCCTGTATCTAGTCCCCAGATCATTGAAGGATGTGTAAGTTTTTGTGTGGCAACTTCTGTTTTGGAGGCTAAAAAGAGGCATTCCATCCACAACAACGATACTCGTCTTTTGTCCAAAGAGCAGCGTAAGTACTACTCTCAAAACTTTGGGAATTTTTTACCTGTGTCCGCGAACACTAAAAACGAGAACCAAAAGCATCTTGTCTGTGTTGAGCAGAGCACCAAACTGCAGACTCCCATAACAAAAAAATATTGTTCACATTGCAGGGAAATAGTGGAATGCTGTTTTGTAAGGTTTTTTTTGTATGTACCTCTTGTTACAAAAACGTTGTGAGGTCTAATTTCCCTGTGCTCTTCTCTTCCAATCCAATCTTCCCACTAAAAATCTATCCTTGAGAGCGTAAGTAAATGAGCCCTGCAAAAACCTTTCTGATCTTTTGTTCATATTTTTTAGTCTCACTTTTGCAGCCCATTTTTGTGTGGGGATTAGAGTTTGTTGTGGTTTTAAAGAGAAGGAATTTGTACAAATTGCAACCGCGTTCTCAAAGAAGACTCTAATAATAATAATACTGTTTGTAGTCGGAAGCTGATCATTGATGCAACATGGAAAGTTGATGGGAACAAGAGGAGCGGACTCGACGTGCTGAATCATTATTCATCGAGATTTAACTGATTTGTTCGGCGAATGGAATTGAAGATTGTGGAACTTGCAATAATTCTACTATCGTCATTGATTGACTAGATAATTCGTTGTTCGAAGTGGACTATCACTCCTGGTGGATCTGAATTGGCCAAACGTGGGTGTATTGACCGAAGCAAAGTGTGCTCTTAACAGTTACTCAACTTTCACCACAGGTGTTGCATTGTATTGCATTTTAGGCAGAATACATACTGGTGTTCCAAAATGTATCAGTTCACTGAGAGATAAGAGTGAAAGTCAAATACGATCAACGATTAGGTATCAACCAGTGACAACTTCTCTGACAAGTATTTATTTGGAAGGACAATTGAGTGTTTACTGGCTTCGACTGGTGAAAACTGTTGAGTATTGACGAACAATTTCAACATGTATTCTTATGGATGATGTAATGTGTGAGTGATTTAGAGTAAAGGGAGTGAAACTATCCACACCAGGTAAGAGTTAATTATAGTAACAGCTAAGAAAAAAATAGAAAACCGAACCTACGTATTTACATAGGTACCTATTTATAAAGACAAGAATATACTATTTTGTAAATCTTGATATGATGTAAGTATGTATGTAAGAGTCGTTCTAATGCAGTTACTTGATTTTTGGCCAGTAATAGATGAAGTACAGGTGAAGCAATCCCCCTGTAGTGAGCGATTCTGCATGTTCGTATTATCAATGAAACTGCTTTTTCAACCTTCAAACTTACGACGACTGTTAGTTTTATGTAGCGATGATGGACGGGGTGAGTCATATTTCAAATAATCCGTTAATCAAATCTGATTTGTTAATTTTTTGCCGGTTAGTGTGATAACAAACTTAACTCTTACAGAATAATGAAACATTCGTGGGTTTTTCTGAAAATTATCTAACACAAACGAGGATCGAGGTCGGGAAGAAGCTGTCTGGGCTCAATGTTGCAACTAACAAGTTAGAAATCCGGCAATCGCGATCAATTGATGACTCACAATCTGTCACTCTCAGTTGTTCTTCAATACGACGACCTACAAATAGATTTTTGAAACATAGTGAAAGTCTACTCTCGCCGGGGAACGTAAATACTGTGAAAATCCCGGACGATAATACTGTGGTTGATTGTGAACCTTCTTTGTTACCTGCTAATGTTACCATTCCTGCGGAAGCTGAACAAACTGTATCTAGAAGTAGTACTGTTGGAGAAAGACAGACTAGTGGCTCTAGACTACCGGCTGCTAACGTGCGGGAACAAATATTGCCGGTTCAAAGTTCAGTTGCTGAAACTGGAGCTATAATTCCTGCGAGAAGGGTAAACAAATTTCTCAAAACTACACCAACCAAACAGTTTCAAGAGGATGTTAGCAAGGTTGAAATCATTCATCAGTCACCTCTAAACGGTTTCGCCGTAACAGCTTGTCATGCTACAAAGCATCCTTCTTTAGAAAATGAACCGGCTCAGTCAGACAATACTTCTACTAGTGAAGATAGTACTGCGATGAATTCAACTGTGCCTGATAGTAATATTGAATCAACCGTTGTCAAATTGGAGACGAAAAAGGCAAAAACTTTAACTGCTCAAAATAAAGTACCTAGTCCTCCCACCAAGAAAGCCACAGCTCACTGCAATTCCAACAGTGAAGATGTAGAAATGCCAATACTCAGTAAAGAACAAAGACCTGAGCAAAAGACGCTACAGGTTAGTAAACCGTCTCCAGCAAAGAGATCTGCATCAACATCAGAGCTGGGCTTTTTGACAGGGCAGACGACCAGATCAAAACGCACCATTGTTCCTAACAAACGATTTTTCTCCACCGATTCACCTCCTGTGTTATCAAAGCAAGAGTTTGTTGCGTCCAAAACACCGAAATCTTCAACGTCTAAACAGGCTTTGTCTGAAAATGTTACCAAAAAAACAACAGTTATAAATGGAGGTAGAGAACCCGTAACAAAAAAGAGGTCCTTGTCAGGAGGTTCACTAGCAAAGAAGCGCAAACTTAGTTCTGAGACGTTAACGAAGGCTGAGTCATCTATAGAAATTCAAAAACCTTTGAGAACGAATTCTACTGACGGTCAAGCAAGGCCGCGCAGGACAATTATACCGAACCGAAAGTTTCTATCCGATGAACCTCCAAAGGAAGTATCGCCGAAAAAATTGGAAATCGTGGAACCCAACAGAAAGCGCAGGCTGTCGGAAAAAGTTACTCATAATCGACATAATCTGCTTAATAAACAGGAGCTTTCACCGGATTTACCTAGACTAAATCAACGCGAGACTGATGAAGCAGTGAAAGGCAGTGATGGTGCTATCGTGTAAGTAAATATGTAGGTGTCTGGACGGGTGCCTCTCTTCGAGGTCTGGCCTGACATATCATTCATTCCTTTCGTTTTTAAAACTTTACGTTTTACATTTGTTAATAAAATAAATGGCGTTTTGATGACTTGGTAGAATTGTTGAATCTCATTCTGTGGATGTTTCTAACGGAGAAGCACGACAAAATGAACAAGTGAAAGCAGAATCCCAGGAGGACATTATTGGTGGCTTACAAGAACGGCAGCATTCGAATGGTGCTGTAATTGAAATGACCAATGTACGCTTTATTTTATTATTTAAAACTATCCGTGTTTTGTTATTTGCGAATCGTCGATTTTTTAAAAATTGATAAAACTAACTGACTATTCTTTTAGCGAATAAACGAAGCAGAGCTTTTTCTGGATGAAGCAGCTGTAAAGTCATTTAAGGAGAACCCTATATACTGTAAGAAACTTTTATTTTACATAATTGTTTTGAGCTTTCTTTTTACTAATACAATTTTATTTTGTGGTTTACGTCTAGTTGGAGCATGCATCGTGGAAACTGCAGAGCAGCGGACCATACACGTAAACGAAGCAATAATTTGTTGCGGAGTTTGTGGAACTGTGAAGAAGTATAGTACTGTTACTAATGTGAGTTGGATGTACATATTACTTAATAGCTACCAGCAATACATTCTATGATGTCTCCATGTTTATAACAAGATTTTTTTATTTTCAGAAGCGAAAACGGGGTTCATTTTTGTGCTCTGATTGCGTGATAACTGTCAATAAGATATTTCAAACAGCGCTCAAAGCTAAACCGTTTTCATGCATTTTTGGTAAGTTGGTTCGGGATTTTACGCTAGAGAACCACAGTTTAGATTACTAGTTGTACGTACTATGTACCATACGCAAACGTGTGAACTTTTTTATACGGTGTTTAATATTCTAGGGCCACCTGTATGTGAGGGCTCTTGTCATTTGGTATTCAACCCGACAGATCAGTTTTGCCAAGCCTGTTTCGCGAAGGCTTGTCTAAAAAACTTACCAATGAAAGATGATGTCTATTTTAAAATTTGGAGATCAATTCCACCAATGTCACGAGGATGTGTACCGACTACTCCAGTTCTAAACAAATACAGTCCTAATGTCGGAAAGGTGGTCTGCATAAATGAGAAAGGAGAAATACAATCGTCTACAACTTCCCTGAAATTATTCGGTGGAAAACATTTGACAACGAATGGTGTGGACAGCGACGCCGGATCTGAAGATTCCAACGACTCCAGATTAGATGAGGGTAAAATAGCAAAAATCCGGCTTACTGATACTATTAGATATTTTACCAATACATAATGGTTAGTAAAATGAATATAAACTTTGACAAAATTTAATTGACAGGTCTCAACAGCGCAAGAATAGCTACATTTCCACATAGAACAGAATCTTCTACAAACTGTGAAAATACTATTCCAATTAAAAATTCATTAGAATCTGTTCAGAATCAAGATATGAAATCTTATGGAGTTCCAAATGAGGAAGTAAGTAACTTAAACATTTCCAAAATTTTCAACCTCTCCTTGACACTATAATTTCAAGGACAGGTGTCACGGTTGAAGTTGATGATGCAATGGTTGATGCTGATGACAGATATTGTTGGACAGGCAGACCGGCCAGCAGAGGGTGACGGCACTTGTTGACCCAATTTTGAAAGCAGACTTTGAAGATGTAGAAATCTTCGGATTTCCTGTCGTAGTATCCGGGTCTAATTACCCTCGCAAACCGCTCTGCTTCCTTTGCGGCTCCGCTGGAATTGAACAAGTATTTGGTTTTTTTTATATATTTTTTTGTTTGCTTCTTGATTTCTTAGTATTCTTTTGTTTTGTGTCTTTTCGTCCTTGAATGATGTGGTGAGCACAATGTGGACGCACTGAACGAGTTGATTCAAAAACTTGTTTAAGGTTTACGTATTATGTATTAACTACACTTACATACTCACCAGATAATTGTCGTTGATTACAGAATTTAGTTTTCTAATCAGAAGATAAAAGGAAATTTTCGCTATCAAGTGTTAGCAACGTTGCAGAGTGATGTTTCGTATTTTAAGACTGAATGAATAAATAATGAATTGAAATCTCAATATTCCAGTGCAGTGTGTTGGACGAATGAAATTGGAGCAGTCGCGGGACTGGTAGAGAAGTTTAACATAGGCATTTTGGTATATGTAGCCATATTATAGGTGACCAACCAGTTCTTAGTAAGAAATTCTTACCCACCCAACCGATGACGTTCTGACTGCCGGTTGGAAATGTGATAATGAGCAGAAAAGTATTCGGCTGGCTAACTGAACAATTACGTTCCAAAAAGATTCAGCGTGTTGCTTTACACAGCAGATAACCCACAGAGTTGCAGCAGCGGTCATATGCTTATATACCTAATGGTTTAATTGAGCTATTTTGGAAAGGAAAGGACTGATTTTAGTGTTCGTTTTAGCTGATTTTTTGTAGCATGTGCTGCGAACCCTTCCATCCGTATTGTGCAGGAGACGAACTGTTGATGGATACGTATGTTGCTCGATATAACTCCCCAGAAGACAGCTTATCATCACGTAGTAGTCATTCCCCGGATTCTGACTATGATGAACCCGAACGAGAAATGGCGCGGAGAACGCTCTCATCACCAAAACAAGAAGAGTCGTCTTGCAACGTTGGATCCTCGAAAATAATTTTGCAGTGGACCTGTCGCAGATGTATGGTATGCAGAGGCTGTGGAAATTGCATTGGCAGTGACACCCTTATTCGCTGTAGCCGATGTCGTCTGCCTTACCACCTTAAAACATGTATAGACAAGAAGTTTTTAAATAAAATTAAGGACGTGGATGAATTGAGAAGAATCTGGACGTGTGACGCCTGTCTAAAGTGCAAAAGTTGTGGAAGAATGATAGAATCAAACAGAAAACTGCAGGCAATTCAGGTGCCTGAGATGGGAGATGCTGTAACAGAAACCTATGAGACCAATCAAATGGGCAACTTTATCATGCTCTGCCAGAGTTGCTTCAAACAGCGAATGAAAGGGTCATACTGTCCCATTTGTGAAGTCTGTTATGATGACAATGATTGGGACTCAAAGGTAAATAACACGAGTCTAATTAAAAGTTTCAGACAGACGGTAAACTATGTAGTATGTGGTCACTGGGATTAGTATTAGTGCACTGTAGAAGTGAAGGTTGGCTCACAAAGAGTCGCCAGATGCCTTAATTTAAATATTGGGAACTTGAAAAGCGTAATTTCTAAATCACCATACACTACGTGGATTAGCGTATTTTTGCTTTTCAAGATGTACGATTTTGTTAGTCGATTAAAATATTTTTTAAAATCTCTAGATGATGGAGTGTTGCAAATGCAATCGATGGATCCACTCAACGTGTGAAAAATTAACTGATGAGCAGTACACTATACTTGGAAAATTGCCAGAGCATATAGAATACAACTGTAGGTATGTGATTGGAAAAATTGTGGTAGCACTGGAGCAGTCTCTTTAACCGCATTAAGCATTATGATTTTTTTTAAATAGAGGAAATATTTTTTGTATCATTTTTGCATCAGGTTATGTGAACCGGTTGACAATCCTCCGTGGTATGCGGCGATTCAATCACATCTAATTAAAGATTGTTGTTCTGCTCTACGACTCTTTGAAAAGAAGTCATTAGGGGACCTGAGGAAAAAGCGGTCGTCGATGGACATTGTTAAGCCTTCCTATGTTTGCAGCTTATTTAACGTGGAGGAGGAGGAAGAAACCGGTACTCTGAATAAGACAAATCCGGAATCGCAGGATAATGTGGATCACGAGGAACAAAGTACTCCTCGTTTAAGGGAAAATGTACGAAAAACAGTGTCGTCGAAGGAAATGATGACTTGTAAAGTTCGCGTGCGGGATTTTGTTAAATATCCGAAGACAATTCAAGAGAATTGGTACGCAAATAGAATAAGAGGGATCGAAATTCTAAATCAGTTTGATAGTAGCTTCATGGCTAATTCAACACCAAAGAAGGATATGGGAACCCCCATCCGGCCCACCCCGGTGAAGTGTTATACTCCAGCAAAACACGTTATAACTATTGCTGAATGTGTTAGACAAGCGATGGGAACTGTAAAGTCAGTACAATTGTTTAAGCATTTGTTAATAACGGCTGTTAATGATGCGAGCGACAGCGACGTGGAACGAGAAGTCATGCTCCGTCATGTAAACGAAGTTTTGGCAGAGGCTTTCCCTTATTTTGATTCCGAATCAGTGAACGCTTATGCCTCCCACGATTCGATTGACGAGAATTGTAAACCTAGTGACAATGAGCATTTTAATACTCAAACTACAACTTGTGCTGCTGATCCATTCGCCGAGGTATTTTGGGATGTGACAGATTTCTTTGATGATCGTGTCTGTGCCTTATGCGAGGAAGTTGGGGATTTCCCTCCTGAAACATGTGGACGTCTACTTTGGGCTGGATTGAACGAGTGGATCCATTGCAATTGCGCAATTTGGTCATCAGAAGTTTGGGAATTTGACAATGGAGCATTGCAACAGGTACGAACTACTTCTTAACATCAATTAGTTACGGTAAGAATTGTAATACAAATGACTTGTATGTTTGTTTTTGAAGATTGGATCTGCTTTAATAAGAGGACGAACATTGCGATGCGAAGTTTGCAGCAAAAAGGGAGCCACCGTGTCCTGTTGTAAGGGGACTTGCAAGAGGTCTTACCACTTGTTATGTGCAATGAAAGAACAATGTTTCCTATTTGAAGACAAGACAATGTTTTGCCCACACCATAAGGTGACTCCTGAGGAGCAAGAATCAGTTCAACACGACATGAAGGTTTGTTGTATTTACATGACCAAAGCAAAAGTAGAGCTTATCTCTAATTTATGAATAAATCACTTACTTTTGTTCTAAATGTATACATTTCAGGTGGGTCGAAAAGTTTTTGTGGACTTGGAGTGGCTGCAGAAGCGAGGAGTAAGGGCTTCTTCTGATAACATCAAACTTTTTGTTGGATCCTTGAAAATTGACAGACTAGGTAACATTTTACCTATTTCTGTGACACAAGCGACCTGGAAAGACGAGGGGACTACGCTTCTTGTACCAAATGACTACCAGGCACAACGGGTATTTTGGTCGCCGGATAATCCCTGGTTGAAAGAGACCTATTGGTTTGCTACTAGTGTTACTGCAAATGGATTTACAAATAGAGTTCACGACCTTGGTATAAATTTTGTAGTAGATCACGGAGAATGTACAAAGTTTGAATCTAAAGGATTAAGAAATATATCCGAGTTTCACCAGTGGTTGGCTAAAGCTCCGAAATTTTTTGACGAGGAATTCATAGAGTGGTTACCACCTTGCCCTTTAAAATTCTCTACAGAAGAACTAGACTTCAGCGTTCGTACCACGGGAGATGGTAATGAGCCTGCTACTTCGGCTTTTGAAATTAGAAAGCGTTCCATTCCCTTTAGTGAAAGCAAAATGTCGTCCAGCTTGAAAAACTGTGATGATCTTGACACACGTAGTTTGGAAACCTTGTCCACCGAAGGCTACTCAAGTTCTGTCGATAGTTTTGCAAATTCGACCCCAAAGTCCTCTCGTGGGACGAAAATAAAACGGCGTCGCAGCTCATGTAAAACGAAAAGAAGCCTCCGAAAACGCAAGACGCCTCCAAAGAAAACATTGAGTCCCAGAAGACGAAGTTTAAGGAATCTACAACAAATTACCAACATCGAGTGTCACGAGCGAAATCAACAAGGGGAAGAAGCTGCTGTAAGTGACTGTGATTCTGGAGTTGTAGATGAAGTGTCATCCGGAGGAAGTTGCGAGGGGGAGAAATTCCACTGCAGGATAAATTTACTGAGTCGGTTCAATGACACATTGGAGAGTTCGTCTTCAACAATAAAGTTTGAATATGAAGCACCAGAATTTTCTATTCATGAGTTTGCAAAGTTGGAAGAGAGCTCGCAGGTGGACGTAAAATATGAGTGTGAAGAATCAAAGATTCAAACTGCACCATTTGATTACATGCAGGAAGATGAGGAAATCGTTTCTCAAGTAAGTTTTTGAGTTGTCTGTTTTGTTCACTGTTGTCTTTTAAAATAATTATGTACTAATTAAAATTATTGTTGATTTTTCAGAAACACTATGCAATGTTGCAATATGAAGTTCAGCGGCATAAAACACCGATTTGCGTTCAATCTAGCGATATCATTTCGGCATGGATGCAGTTTTTTGGCGCTGTCTCGCAAGCCAGAGTAGTGCAAAATTGTAAACCATTGATCCACCCAACACTCGGTTCTGTCATTGCCGGTATTGTTACGAGTCCTAACAGTTCGCGTTCATTGTATTTACAACGACCTAATAAATAATAATGAAACTGCTCTTTGCTGTCATTTCAGAAAAAGCTGTAGAATTGGCAAATAGTTATCGATCCATTGGACTGAGCCATCGTTCGGTTCAGTATGTTTTGGAACAGTTACCTGGAATTTCAAACGTGGTTGGACGACATACATTTCAGTACAGTCATCGCCCATATGTAGATGTAGACAATGAAGATGCACCTGTTTCCTTGAATCCAACCGGTTGTGCCCGTAGTGAAGGGTTTACTATGAGAAAGCCTTTTGACATGTTTGGATGGTTGGCCTCTCGACATCGTAAAGTATCGCCAAATTGTCACGTGTAAGCTGAAACATAGCATTACGCGTAAAATTTATATTTGCGTATCTGTAAAGGGGTGGACACAAGTTTTCTTTTTGTCCGAAGATCCGACGAGACTACACGAAGTCAAGGCTTACCGTTAGCAATGCGCTTCAGAGATTTGGGACAGAAAGCTAGCCGGCGATTTGTTGTACAGCATTCGCACATTCATGGTCGTGGACTCTATGCCCGATGTGATGTTGAAAAAGGCGATATGATTATTGAATACGCTGGGGAGGTATTCATTAATACACATATTTATTTTGAATACAAGAGACATTTTTTCACTAGCCTCGTTATACTAATTGTAAGTTTTCCCATAACACTAATGCAGGTCATCAGACCATCTTTAACGGATCCTCGAGAGAAGTACTACGAATCTAAAGGAATTGGATGTTACATGTTTAGAATTAAGACTCAAGTAATTGATGCTACTCTGAAGGGAAACGCTGCCCGGTTCATAAATCATTCGTGTGAGGTAAGGCTGTGCTTGTCATTCGACTGACATTATTACCTGTTTGTCTAGTTCATTGCCTAATTTAATTGTTAAAATTGAACAAAATTTTTTGCTACATAGCCGAATTGCGAAGCTAAAACGGTTCGGATCCTGGGTAAAGACCACATAATTATCTTTGCTCTGAGAAAGATTTTCAAAGGAGAAGAGCTAACGTATGACTACAAATTTGAACGAGAAGAAGACAAAATTCCTTGCACATGTGGCGCATCAAGATGTAGAAAATACCTGAATTAGCATGTAGTGTAATTGAAATAGAGTATTTAACTATTTCTTAAACTAACAAATTCAGCCTATACCGACGACTAAATACTGCTATTGAGTGCGGCTTTGTATTGACGAAAGCTTTGACACATTGACTGAAAACGAGTTGATATTTTAATAATCTGATGATGGAGACAACTACTGCCTTAGACTGTGATGATGATGAACTCAATGGTGATAGATAGTGGGTGAGTTAATATTTCTACAAGATAATTGTACGTGTACCGGTGAATAATGGACAGTCGTGTGAAGTTTTCCTGGTAGAACATGTACTAATCCAACAATCTCAAGTATACATGCAGACCTTGTAGGTATAAATCTTCATGCTTTTCAGTGTGACAATTCAAGAACTTTAATTATTATTATTGTTATTGCTGGATTCATTTCAATATCAGGAGTAAGTTATCATCACTTACCTAAGTATGTAGTAGTAGTACATTAATGGCTTTCTAAGAGCTATGCAGGTTAGTTAATTTTATAGTAATACTTTTTATAGACCAATAAAATTACAGTTCAATCTCTAGGAAGAATTTTCCTCTTGCCCTGTATGTAAAACAAAACCTTTTTAGTACTATTCTACATTGTCATGAATGGTAATGGTAATGGTAGTGCAGAAATGTATAATATTCACTAACGTGGGAGAAACATATTCGCCGAATCTTTCTCTGTGAGCACACGATTCCTTACAGAATGTCCTGTAGTCTCTCCACGATAAACACTTACAGCCCCACATTATGTCGTCCTGCTGAATGGATTTTATGAAAAAGTAGTAGGAACGAGCATGACTGCAGCTTTGAAGGATGCCTTGAATTAAAAATGAAGGTTTGTGAGGAAGAAATTATTAAATCAGTGTTATATAGAGAGAAGCAATTATTATTAACCTTCCAAGGCCCTTGTGAGATCTGAACCGGCCAAGTTTGCCCTGTATGTTTCTGGAATGTAGCAGCTTGCTTGGTTCCTCCCACCGTTTGCTTGACGAGATAGTTTTAAAATTGCACAGAATATTCCGGACAGTGAAACATAACAGTGTATCACAATACAACTTACGATAAAAATCTGCATGTGCTATGGGATCATATACTCCAATTCCACTCGTGTGGATAGCATCGACAAATTCGGCATCACCTTTATCTAACCGTCGTTTCTTGTTGGGTCCAATGAACGCCAGTAACGCTGCGTCTAGAGCTTTTAACGAAAATCTTCATACTTCAATAAACACGGAGTTGTTCATCCGCGTTGTATCTGGCAGATCATACAACTCAAAAACCGAATTTTCCGGACGTATCAAGTATGAATTTGCTAAAACCTAGGACTGAATTTTCGGCAAGAATTATTCGTTGGTGTCGGGTGTGAAATCTGAATTCTTATTACTACCCAAACTAACACTTTAATCCAAGTTTCATAATGGTCAATTTAGTTTTTACTTAAATTATTATTTAACTCTGACTTTAATTTAGGAAAACTGCTGAAGAAATAGCAATATGGGCTGCATGAAATTAAGCATAATCATATAAGTCAGGCGTAAGAATGGGTGGGTAGTCTGTAGGGAAAGTGAGAGTCCAACAAACAAATGGATCGATTTCATTAACATAACGTACAATCAATTGTGATTGTGAGCGCTACGATATCGTGTTTGATCTCGTGTTACAAGAATTTAGATTTCCGGTATCGAGAATTTGGGCTTAATAATTTCGAGATAATTCAATTTGGGGTTCTTGGGGAAGGGGAATTTAATTGTGAGTGCATTGCGTATGCTTGTAAATTGCTTATGTACGCATGTTATAAAGTAATGGTTTGGGTGACTGCAAGTTCAACTTACCAGTAATTCTTCCTATTTTTCTCCCGTATTTTGATTGAATTAAATCACCAGCGTATCCAGCCGCTAGATATTCAAATTTTATCAAATTCGTCTGTGGCGTTATAAACGTTCTTTTAAAAGCATGAAAACATGCTTACCATGCGCTCCCAAGGAATGTCCAATTATATGAATTTGAGACAGGTCTGAGATCACTCCATTCTCTAATAAATAGTCAATCAATGTAGCTACTCTTTCACCGACACTGAAGGCATTCGCCGTGATCGCTGGGTAATACAGGAGCCTTGTCGCTTTGATTTTTGGGAAGGCCAGTTCTTCCCAATCAACCACAATTACAGTGTGGTTTGTTTCCCTCAAATAAGCTTTATCAGCGAAAATAATTATCAGAAAAAATGGCTGGTCATCAGTAATAATACGTTCATCGCGTAACCACATGATTACCGTCTTTAGTCTCCTGGCCAAAACTTAACGTTGGTCCAGATTGAAACCCATGAATGAGGATTTTAACTTGGTTGGTGGGATCCACTGGCAAAATCCCTTGTGTTGTAGCTTCAGTATTGAAATCAATCACTATTGACCGATTGTAGCTTCTGGAAAAGTTGTTACATTGATAACATTCGAGGTATTTAAATAATTAGGATTTGCATGTTTTAAACATTGAAATCAAGAGTTACCTCCGATCTTGATACAAAAGGAATCTTGTATTTCCAGCATTACTCGACAGCACCGGTTCTTGCATATAGTATTCTCGACGGATAAAGTTGTCTGACTCCAGTATATTCTGCTGTGATTGAGCTAATTCTGGTGAAAAAATCCGCCATGGGTAGCGTGTGCCGGAGATTGTGAGTGGTGAGATTGCGGATATGAAGTCTTTGTATAAAGGGGACACAAAATGCTGAATGAGCCTAGTTTTAATTTACTTAAATCTAATTCTCTCAATAAGATTGTTTGAATCATTTGTGTCACCTACCGGTCTCAATGTCTACAACAAGCTTTCGTAGCGTCGTGTCGCCACCGCCTCGGAAGGCACTCGTAATTAAATTTCTGGAGTTTACTGGAGACTCGTCTCTCGTTTCTCCGTGTGCGATAAGACTCAGTACAAACGGTAGCAGAAAATGCTTCTTGTTCACCATGTTCGATCTCATTGATATCTCCTTATTATAATATTTAGTAGCACATATATAACACGATTATATCTTTCAGCACCCACAGATAACACAATAGCTGGATAGAATGAAAATACTGTAACGGTAAAACGATTCAATTTTGCCAATGTATTATCTCCAAATTTCTATCGTAATCTGAGAATTTGAGACTCTGAGACAGTTGAAATACGTCTGTCGTCAGATGAATAGACATTGTAACAAGTGAATAACTGAAGTCACTTTTCGTACATCACCAAATTCTGTAATAATGATGCATACGTTCACAAATTCACATTGCAAAATTTCTATGAAATAAATTGGACGATGAAAACAGTAGAATTGTACTAAGGAAGGAATTGTAGTCAAAACTGCGATTAACTCATCTTCGCATCTTCTTCTCTGTTCTTTGTTCTGGAAATGACAATTCACAAAGGCTGCGGCAGAGAATACACGAGAGGCACATTATTATGGGGATTTACAGACGTTGCACAACTTTGCAAAAGGATTAATGTATTTTTGTCGAAGAGATTCGCCTATCTTTTTTTTAGTAATTTAGCGACATACGCGCACAACCTTGAAACGACCACTGACAAAGTTGTAACAGCAAACAATTTAAATAAAAAGAGGGAAACCAGTGATTATCTCACATCTCTCTACAACTTTTCTAACATGAAGTCATTGACAATGGCTTTTGTGAGGGTGGAAAGAGGATTTACGATCGGACACAAAGCAAACAGTACTTACTACCGCACTAGTGCTTAAATACAGTGCTAACTTTGCCAGCATTTCAACAATGGATTTAACAATCCATGCTTCAGTGCATATCACATCTCCTAAAGTTCTATGCTTCCACAATAGTACAGTGTGGTTTCATGACCAAATTACGATTATGCCTGCTCAGCAAGCATTGTCATTCTTAGCTTATGTAATTAATGGTTTTTAGATTCATCTTCTCAAAGACAAAGAAAAAATACTTTTACTTTAGCTAAGCTTCCTGAAATGGAATGGGCTATGGAAATCAAAAATGTTTCGTGCTAATCTGTCATCGCAGCGCATTTATTTTAAGTACAGTATAGAGAGAGCGTTGTTTAAAGGAAGAAGAAATACAAACAGTTTTATTTCCGAAAGTATGCGTAAATGTATGTAGGTTGTTTGTGAGTAAACAATTCGGTCATTGTTCATGCCTTTGTTTTACCTTTACCTTTCCTCGGCCTACTCACATGTATTGTACTCGAATCATACAATCCTTTCTAGATCAGTGATAAAGGGTCAAAAGGGACGAGATTTACATGCAACTTCCACAAACGAGTTCAAGTTGTTTTACTGTAGGAGATTACAAGTTGGTCACATCAGCATATAGCTATCTTGACAATATGTAATTACATTTTAGTTAGCTACTACTACTACTGACTAGTAGAAACCAGCCTTGCCTACCATATCTGCGAATATTTGTATGGAGAGATGCTAATCATAACATTTGCATATTTAACTTATCAAGATGACTAAAACCAAGAATCTTCCAAGTCCTGATATGGAAAGCATGCAAAGATTTGGGTTTTGTTGGATAATATGTTGTACATTCAGCCACTGTTGTACTGTTATCGTACGCTCTAGTACAAAGTATTTGTCAAAATCTACAAGCATGCATTTGGTTTGGCACGTTAGCGCCTTGCTGCATGCAACACGATAGTGCCCTTGGAAAACTACTTATCAATTAGCCTGATAGTAACCGCATCAGTCGAGAGTTAGTTTTCTGTGGCCTCCTCCTACACAAATGTAAACTGCATCCTACAGCCACAATTGTTCAGCTCGTAAATACACGTTGTGGAAAATCGTTGTGTAATGCTTCAAGGGATACTGCTGCTTCTTCTTCTCTAAATAATAATTCTCGTTCAAGCTTAAGTTTATTAAACGAAACTGTGAACTTCTTGCACTGCTGCATCCATGAGGTAGGTTCTTATTCCTGATGAAGTCGTTCATTTTGAAGTCATTTAGGAAGACACACCTAATATGGTTGCATATTAAATACACAATCTAAATCTTTGTTTTCTTTACATCTCCTTGTGTGCAAGAACAGTTGCACTGATGTGGTGATGACCCTTTGTTGCGTTACCTTAACCTTTGTTTCTTTCACTTTCTGCTTCATTGTCATAAAGTAAGATATTGACATTAAGATAGGCAGTAAGCCTTGCATCGAACTAAGGACTCGACAAAAACGGACGATGATGGTGTTGTTGCGCGCTTTGGGTATGAATGTGAACGTAATAAAAGTCAAATTTGATTAATTACAGTAACACACTGAACACCATTGTTGTAATTGTACATTCTTAATTTGATTACGTTTATTTATATTGTATCAGTATTCAAAAACTAAAGAGCACTCCTACGTATTTTAGTAGTAAAATATTCCACGTTACTCTTTCGATATAATGGCGGTTGCACAGGGTTTTACAAAGCTGGCGATTATCGTCAATTTCCGAACATTAGCAAATGTGTCCGCTTTTACTAAATATAAATTGTGATGCCTAATTATGTCTTCCTTTCACAGAGCTTTGGACATTGTTCGGAGATAAAACCTAACCCATATTATATGAACCTGGCAAATTAAAGCCGAAATTAAGCGTAACTAACACTCAAAGTATCCTTATGAAATCAATTCAAGTTGTAAGGTAATGCATGCATTTTTATGGCGTCTACAACAAAGCGTATTTACCTTGCACTTGGCATAAAACTTGGCATTTCAAGATATGTACCTATTTTACGTATCACAACATTTCGCATTTTAGACTAAGTGGAAGCGGCTTCGGCCACAGAACAAGATGTGGGTGAGCACAACACAAGAGAGACCATTAGATTTCTTCTTACAAATCACGCAAATGTCAACAAACCACTATATTATTGAGTACAAGCATAATTTGAAAAGTTTATAAATTTCTTGAAGTTACATATATTGGTTATTTATATTGGTTAATTTCTTAAGTTGTGTGTAAAAGTTTTAGTGCGTTTTCAATAGCGTATTCTTCTCCTTTTCGTGAGAGAATGACACTGCAAACATTGAATTTGTGACGACTTTTGATTAAATACTTAGCATTAGTTGGGGGTGCGGTGTTACAAGAAGATTATGGATCTAGGCTCGTCAGACCCGTTGAGCCAGCTCACCGGCTCAGAGCTCACTCTCCCGGAACCACCTCCCATTGTTGGAGAGGTAGAGATTAACACTGCTGAAGATTCCCCTGGTTCCTGTAACTCTGACCTAGTCCTAGGGGGCAACACTCCAAAGTTGGATAGTGATGGTGTCGACAATACGAGTGATTCTGGTTCTGAACGATCGAAGAAGGCGGACGAAGCGGAGGATTTATTTCTAGTGCCGTCGGCTACCCCATCAACATCGTCGTCAGCGTCGGTGACTTCGACAAACCCGGCCACCTCCCCGGCCGGAGTGAGTGGCTCAAGTAGAAGTAGTCCTGGTGCTGGCGGCGGAAGTGGAGCTGTATTAGCAGCCAAGATTATTCAGGTTATTGCTAATTGCAACATGCTGAAAAAGCTGGGGATGGTGGACAACAACTGGTGCTTATCTTCCATACTATTGACTATGTCTGTAATTGCAGGGCGAAAGACCGCACAAAAGTAAAAAAGAACTGGAGGAGGAAGATGAACGAGAAAAGATGCAGTTGCTGGTTTCCAATTTTTCGGAGGAACAGTATGATCGTTATGAAATGTATCGACGCTCCACATTTCCCAAGGTATTTATTATCCGCCTCTGTCTACAGTAATTGCGTTCAGAACAATTAAAATGGGTACATGTTTTTCTTTTCTTACTTACTCAGGCCGCCATCAAGAGGTTGATGCAAACAATCACAGGGAATTCAGTGTCTCAAAATGTGGTTATCGCCATGTCTGGCATTGCAAAAGTCTTCGTTGGGGAGGTAGTAGAAGAGGCATTAGATGCTATGGAACGAATGGGCGAGACCGGGCCCGTACGTCCGAAACACTTGAGAGAAGCTGTTCGAAGACTACGGAACAACAGGACATCTGTTCCAAAGTCTAATACAAAACGCTACAATCCGTTTCCGCTGTAAAATAACAACTGGTTTATTTTACTGTATATCACGTTAACTTTTATATTGATAACATATTGTTTTATTAAAATTAGCTTAAGTCTTAACTTAAGGTTGCATTGAAGTCAATGTTGACAAAGTAAATATATATTATTGTATGTACATAAAAGTATTCAATAACTAAAACCTTCCACGTTGTGGTTTTGTTATTTACTATTAGATATACTGTAAATAAAATGTCTGGGGTATTTTTAAACTGTTTAGTTGTTAAAAAGTACACGCATTGAGAACATTCACTGTAAAATCGATTGTATAGATCCAGTCAAACCGTCGTGGTGACTGACTATGCGTGAGGTATCAGACTGATTACTCATTTTCTCGTATATGAATTTCCAAAAAGTATTTTCCACGAGCACTAGCATTAATATAAACCAGAAACAATTCATTATAAACCAAAGTTATAAACAAATGGTTACACTGTATGTTGTAAATGTAATACATAAATATGATTTCAACAATTAATTACATACCTGAATGGGGCATACTCGCCGAAAGTTGTTTTATCAGTACAATTTGATCTACATCCTTCCAGAAAATCCCTCCATGAGAAACACTTGCAAGCCATTACTTTCTCTGGACCCTGACGTATAGAATACGTAAAATACTCGGGAGCCCTTCCATGGCCACAAGTGCCAGCCGCGTCTGAACGAGTATGCCAAAGTAATTCAAAGTCTCCACCGAGTAAGCCATTGAATATTTAACCGCCTCACCTCCTCGCAGGACTTTTGAGTACTTACCGGATAAACTTCTCGCCAGTGTTCGAAGAGTATAGAAGGGATTGTCATAATCGTTTAATTTGATGCAGTTAAACTGGTAGCGCCCACCGTTAGCTGTTGATATAAAGTTACATACATTTGCGTGACTCCAAATATGTCTAAATACTTTCGTGCTCAATGAAAGAAACAAAATATAATGCCACAGGCGTGAGTTTGCGATGATACTGACGGTAAAAATCCACGTGGCCAATGTCATCGTATAAACCAAGTCTACTTGAATGAATCACATCGACAAATTCTGCGTCGGATTTGTCCAGTCTTCCATCGTCTGGTACTCGAGTGAACATCGGGCCTTTGCAGCAAAAAAAATGAATGTGGGCTCTGCTCGGTGTTTAAATCATTGCTTTGTAACGAATGCGATTGCATATTTGTCATACCAGCAGGGTCCAAACCGGTAATTCGGCTGATTTTTTCTAGGCGCTTGCGCTTGATGTATTCGCCGGCATAACCAGCAACTGAAAATTTAACATGTTCACGTAAGTATCATAATAAAAACCGTGCTTCATGTAAACATGTCGAAATGAAATATGTATATAAGTTAGTATTTGCATACATCCACGTGCACGCACTTGGCACGCATAATAAGAGCGAAAAAAAATTGGCCATGAGCATTAATGAGAAATATTCACATACCATGAGCTCCCAGGCTAAACCCTAATATGTGAATCTGACTTAAACTGGCAATGATCCCAGTGTCAAACAGGAACAGGATGAATTTCCCAACGGTTTCTCCCACGAGGGGCACATTGTCCACTACGAGCGGATAAAATACATCGGCTTGAGTTCGTCGTGGAACGGATGGAATTGACAACTTGCCCCAATCCACCACGATCACATTATGATTAGTGTTTTCCAGATAGGCTGCAAATGGCAAAATTGGTGTCAATTTTAGTTCATTCGTTAATTAACACTGATCACTGATATGCAACGGCAACAGTCGTGTGAATGCTTCCTTTTTCATGATTTCGGAGGGAGAAAACTAACATTACCGTTCCTCGTATCACGAGGGAACCTGGCCCCTGTTGAATTATTGTTGAATCCATGAATGAGAATCTTCACCAGTTTGTCTTTGCGAAAAACGGTGGAGTTGAACAAGTGACGAGTATCATCCAAGTAAAGTTCAATGAATTCATTTGGATCTCTAGAAACAAGCCCAAAGCATCTTCAATTTTAAAGATAATATGAAACAATACATTTAGCTAACAATAAGTAAAATTGTGTCTTCCGCTCATTATCTGGTAGATGAGATTGCGTACAATCTTTTATAGAAGAGGAAGTAGCGTATATCCCTTGGATCTTTCGAGACGAGCTGATAACCCGGGGGAGTGAAAGTGAATGGGCCACTGGAACCTTGGAAAGTAACACGATTTCCTGTAAATACCGATCTGAGTCCGTGGCCAACGTTTGAGAAAAAGTCGGTTAGATCTGCTCCTTACAATAACGATGTTTATGGTTAGTAGGTGAGTGATTTTTAGCGAAAATTAATACGATTAAAACGATTAGTTTGAGTTATTTTGTCAAAAACTTATCATCAGTAATCAAAGCGGGGGCACTTTGAGACACATTAGCAATCTTGTGCCAGTACTCTGTTGTCAGTCAGTTATTCGTCGCTCTTGTCATTACACGGTTTAGACACAAAAGTCAAGCTATTTTTGACACCACCTTTTGCTAGGTCCTGTGTAAGGATATAGCGTCGAGCACAATCGTACAAAATCAGTATAAAACGACACGATAAAGATGATCTGTGATATCCTTATTCCTTTTTTACCAAATAGCTGCGCCGATGTTCTGGACGAGATCGTTAAAAGCTGCACAACCAAAGTTGCAGCAGTGATAAGCAGGCACGTTGAGTGGGCTGCCATTCTTTAGAGATCTTGATTCACGCTGCACACTATCACAACTAGTATTATCAATTAGCTCATCATTGTAGATTGGTGGACTCACCACGCGAGAGGAGTATGACACACCACTTTCGTGAACGGATATATTTTATGTGCTATGCAGTTTTTAGTGCGGCACACGCAGGTAAAGGTCACAACATCATTTTTTTCTTGGCGACCTCTCTTCACGAAATGTCTTTCAATCATCTTCATTCGCGCAAGTCACATTCTTATATAGCTCTGCAAATTCTGAGGTTCTCACGTGTCCTAAGCACACCACCATAACTGCATATTACGGTGAATGAGTGCTCAATGGACTGCTTAATAAGTATGGACTCTAATCATTGTACTGCATTTGGAGTATTATATGGGTGCGAAATCCTCTGAAGCCATTGGCATTCATTGTTCATGATTCATTATGTTGACGAGAATTTTCTGTTTCAGAAGCAGGTGAATGTGAGCGAAGGAGAACAAACTTGATGGGTTATCGTTTCAAGTAGACAAGCACACATTTATAAACACATTAGCACATACATGCTTGCGTATGAACTTAATACTATGTGCACCTAGTTCATTTGTTATAACATTGCCCACTCCGGTATGACACAGTAAACATTGGTTATAATAACGCAAACTGTTACCTCAAAACTGTCTATTTGATCATAAACCTCTCTGTCAATAATCTGTAATTGATACAGCAAATCTGCACATGTTACGTGTGTGTATATGTGTTTCTGTCATTTTTAAGGTATATTTACTATAGTGCTTAGGTAGCACCAAAATCCAAGTGATCCAATCATTCATTAATTTGAGAGTTGGTAGGAGAGTGACAGAGACGGATAGTTTCGAATCCAAACTTTTAGAGTTACTATAATAATAATAAACCGTAATAATTACCCGATGAAATACAACTATGCAGCAATTTCAGAACACTATGAAAACTATTGTAATGTATGACCTTTTAAATGATTTTTATAAACTATTCATACACTTGTCCATTCAAGTTAATATTTTTAAACAATTTGAGATTTATAGCTGTTGACACAGATTTTAGGTTGTTTTTTCCAACAAGCATCTCTGAAACTTGTTCGAACTGAATTGTGATTCATGTTTTATATATTGTAAAGACTGAGCAAATGTATAAAGCCAAGCCAAGGTTAAAAAGCTGGAAAGTGAGAAGTCAACAATGGTCTTGTGATCTTTTTTGTCTACAATCGTTCAACAAAAGATTACTAAAAAACGACGAAGAACGTTGTCGGCTGCATTATAACCTCAGTTGCTGACTTTCTGAGAATCTTTCTTACTTAAATCTCTACATTTAATCGTTCGTACGTAAATACACTCAGCAGTACAAATTCTAAAGCACCAGTCACTACCTGCTGCGGTAAATAATCTTGGTTTGCATTTTTTAATTTTGTTCAGAGACGGACGTGACCAACGATATTTTATTTTTTATATAATGTTGCACGATTTCGTACGTTATACACCTCATACGTAATGTAATACATACATTAATTCATTTTAACTGAAGACTGCCAATTTGATACTCTTGTCATACATTCACACAATTGTATATGTTACAAGATTTGGTCAAGGACAGCAATGAGCATCTCTTGCTGCCTTAATTTAATGAAAAATGTTAGACAACGTGCAATGGTCAAATATCTTGCACGTAATATGTATATGATGCGATGCACTAGTAAAACTGCAAAGTGCATCTACAAATGAACAGCGTTGCTTGTCTGCTTATCTCCCATGTATTTCAATCTCTAAAATCTTTATAAACTTGCATTGCACTCATTTGCCAGCAATTACAACAACAACATACATTTTTTGTTCCGTTGTTTTTTTCCTTGAAAAGATGCAATACCCTAATCATCGCGTATAAACCGCGCATGACGCTGACGGATGGATGAAAATTTAATCCAATGCCTATACAATAAATCTGCCAGCCAAAAGCAACCTGTGTTTGGGCTATCCAACCGGTGACAACTACAGACAACCGCTCACTTAATCGTGAAAATGTATGTACATCCTATATAGTAATGGCATTTCATTGTCAAACAATTTTTTCCATTCCGAGAAATACATTAAATTCTCCACACCATAATAATAATTACATGATTTTTATTCTGAATAATTTTGCATTCGCATATGAGTCGTTTCCACGAATAAATTTTCAAAAGCAGTCAGGCGTAGGTCTTCACTTCCTAATTACAGTCCTCAACCGCCAAGGCCACACCTGTTTGCCTTACAGCTCGACACAATAATTGTTTCGGTTTCATGATTTGTCCCGTTTGTATTCCTGTTATGGTCACATTTCCAACTACTTCCCCGGCATCCTGAATGACCCTAGCTGCCGACGGTCCGTAGCTGCACACGGACGGAAGACAAAAACCATCTTAGCTTATGCACATACTATCCCTTATCATCAAATACATAATGCTGGCACGGACGCACGGGTTAATGCGTTTGAGCATGAGGGTCAGTTTCTTTGAAAATCTCACCAATGAGTAAGTATTTCAACAGTATTGGCGTTCAGTGAATTTGCCAAAATGTGGCCTGCATTGTCCAGGCCTGCACAGACGGCCATTGTTCCACCCACAATTCCATGCCCGAGATCCCTCACCTCCGCACTTATCAATTCCAGGGTCTCCCGAGGGATACCAGACCTCTCAATGATTTGCTCAATTAGGGGAGCTGCATTAGCCCTGATGTAACAGGCTGTCAGGGAAGTAAAGTTGGATGTGATTGAGGATAAAGTTGTCACTGCAATTAACAAATCATTGTACAATCCTTGTGCATCTCTGGTTGTTTGTCCACACTATCTATACGCATACGACGAGTCTTTGGGCGAGGCATGCTTATGCATATCAGAAATTGATTATTTGCTTAAAACAACATACATATTGATGAGCTGATGTCGACAACTCGGCCAGTCACGTCTTTGGCAGAAATTATTCCACCCGTGACCAGAGAGGGAATGCCTTGATCCTGTTCCTGTTTCGTCATTGCAGTCTTGAGGCACGTGGTACCTAATGCGAGTACGTGAGCTGTCCCAATGGCTCCCAACTCAACGCCACGGGAGATTAGCTGCCCTCCTGTTGTGAATTCAAATTTCCTGAGACTACAATGACAAGCTACCAAAATCTACACACACTGAAGTCAAATGCAATACCTGCTTTGATGCCTGCCCCTATTCTTTTCCCGTAATAACCTTGCTCATCACTCCCTTGGTTTTGATTTGAACGGGTGCTGTACACTCCGGAACTCGTTTTGATCAAGCTGACGGAAGTTTTTGCGCTCAAAATCAGTTCCGTGGATTTTCCATATGCTTCAGGTGGGTGAGGAGGAAATTCACTTTCCTCAATCAGGCCGAGAATGATATTTTCAAAGAGCTGACGCTGATCTGGTGGGCATGATTTTGGAAGAACGACACCAACCGAGGTGCCCGGTGTGGTGGACAGTAAATCCGGAAACAGATAGTACTTATGCTCCGAGCGGTACGCCGTTGAACCTGGCATCAATGGATAGATCCAATCGCCAACTTGAAGAAAGGCTGCGGGATGAGAGTCATCTTTTGTTTCGTCAGGCAGGCGAACTACTCGAAGCAATGCGGACCTAGCTGCGGTTCTCACAGGACTGCCAGGGACAATGAAGTACAACCCCACCGAATCTTGTACCCGAAACACTTCAAGGCCTTGTGTTTCGAATAGTTTGACGGTAGAGTACGTCATGTATTTCGTATAAACCTGTTGCTCTGCTGAAATGGCCGGTGGCTCAGTCGAACCTATAAAAAACTGTGGGTTTTTCCTAAGTATATACTACAAAATAAAGAACCGGAGGAAGTACGGATACCTGCTGTGGTTTGCCTTGGGTCTGCCGCGCCTTCCTTTGCAGCTATTAATGAGCGAAGCAAAGACAATTGATTCTCAGTTTCTTCTAACGTTCTTGTAATTTCGGGATCCATAATAAAACGGTTTGAAGACTAAAAACAGTACAATTTCGAGGCTGCTCCTAACCGGTCCTAATTGACTAATTATAATCTCGTTATTATCCAAAAACTATAAATTTTAACACAATAATTTGAAAACAAACAGGTTTACAAAACCGTAGTATTCCTGAAAGTAGAGTTGGATAAGAATTCATGAAATAAACTTATTTTATTTTTCACAAGTACAGATAAACACAAAAGTTTCAATAGAAACGCTTGCGTAGAAAATACCAGCACTAAAACAGTTTCTCAAGACAAGTTGTAGTCTACAATTTATAAAACATGCTATTAATCTGCATTATATGTAACTAGTGAATAACTGCATATAAATAAAACAATATAAACATGAAATTAGTGGCCTTTCAAACAGGAGCCATCCTACGATACCAAAATCTGGCTCGAAAATCGTCTGAACACGTAAGAAATCCGGCGGAAACTGGAGAGTGGCAGATACATCGAATGGGACCGTTATGACCTGAAAAATTAAAGTATTCCTAGTTATGATATCTTTTATCAACTTCATAGAAAACCTACAACATTGTTGTATTTGCTGGCAAAAACATTCGGTACAAAAAAAAATTAAATGAAAAGCCGCATGATTAAAACAATTCTTTAACACTTTATAGCATTCTTTAAAAGACAACGCAACCTTGTTATTCCTGGTAAAAGTCACAGATCCGATTTCCGAACCTTCGTGGGCACTGGCGCAAGTGTTTACACATTTCCCTGACACTCCATCCCATATCTTGATTGATCCATCAGTAGAACCGGAAACGTACAATTTTCCATCCGAAGACCATCTATAAACAAGCATATAAATCTTCAGATGATGATTAATCGTAGTGATTACAAAATGAAATTATCCAGTTTACGCCATTGCGGTTATTTCTTCTTTATGACTGGTAGACTGTTCGCTTCCTACAAAGCATTGAGATGTATTGATGTCATAAATTCTAAGTACAGGATGTTGCGTTCCAATCAAAAGGTAATCTCCTGTAGGGTGGATTGAAAGCGCATTGACAGGTGCCGATTCCTATTTTATAATGAACAAACAATGCAATGTGAAAATGCCCAAAGCAATAAAGATCAAAGTTTATTCATATAAAAACTTACATTTAAAACTCGAAACGCCTTTTTCACCGATGTCCTGCTATAGTCAAATAGCCGCACTGTAAAGTCCTTGCTTCCTGATATCAAGATTTGTTCCTTGGGATGAAACTGAAGACAAGTGACTTCTTCATTATGGTCGTACAAAGTCCGAATCACAGGATGCCCCTGTGGCTCCGCAGTCTCAATGTCACTGCTCTTAGCAAGCATTCTTTCAACAGATAAAATTTTAATTGAAGTGTCAACGCTTCCTGTGGCTACCAATTCCCCATCTGGAGTGATGGAACCCGACCGACAGGGAGCCTTGTGAGCTGTGACATAAACCGTCTCGTAAACTGCAGGTTCGGGCGCGCTAGGGCTGTCGTCACTAATACTTTCCAAGTCCAAACCTGGTCCCAGGTTATCAAATTTTGTGGTAATACTAGTGATTTTAGCTCCCTGACCTGCAATAAAACGAAATACAATAGGATCCGTGATCCATTACACAACTAATTCATATCATCGTACGTCGTACAATTGTTACGCACAGTTTCAAATAAGTAACGCAGTGGTGGTCCAAAACTTACGTTTCTGTTCCTGCTCCAATCCCAACGTTACTAACTGAAGTAACCTGTCCGATGGCGGACATGGACTATCGGGATGAGTCAAACTTATCATACTACTTGCCAGTTGTTGTAAACCATCCGAAAATAACTGACTGAAACCAAAAGATACATTGTAATATTAACTCGATTAGTGGATAAGTATCAGTTTGACAAACTCTCAAGTCTCAACGCACGGATTCCATCCTTGTTCCTTACCTTATGATAAGCTTGTGAACCATGTCCCGCATCTTAACCTTATTTTTCGTGTCAACACTTTGAGACTCCATCTCTTTCATTTCCACCGACCGGTCAGTCAGTCAGTACTAATCCTGAGTCACGTCACGATTCTATTTGATCCACTTAATTATCGATTCGTCGTCAGCAATCACAGCGCAAATTAAATGTTTGACATGCACACATGGCATGCATAATCTGCCAGATCCTGCGAGCCTCGCTCGGAGAAAATTTTGGGTAAAATGGGCTATCCGGAGACAATTTGATGGCGGAGCGAGCGAAGCGAGCTACGCCTTCAAACTGTTTCCGGATAGTCCATTTTACTCTAAATTTTATCCTATATAAATGATTTTGGTTCTGCTTGGGAGACATACAAAACGTGAATCCAGTCTGTTTAGAAGATAATATTTTGCTCTGTCGTCTGTTGAGAGGACTGGAATATTCTGAGTTTAGTTAAACTTTAGTAGAACGGTTAAACATTTAAGAAATTATCGCGGAAAGGTAAAACAAACGGCGAAATTTTTTTGCCGGAGACAATTTATAATTTGGTTCGGAGACAGTTTGGCATATTATGCATGTCTGCATGCACAATTCTGTTATTAAAATGATGATCATTTATCCTTGGAGGGTATTTACTTCTCACTTTTACTTTGAATCCATTCCAAAATCTCACTTAACAATCTCCACCATTTACAAAGCGATTATAACACTATTTTTAACAGCAAATGATGCTAGTCATCCCTCAGAAACCTAAGGTGTTCAAAGACAAACCCGTACCAATTTCTATTAAAATCTTAATTAAAGTCTTCGCCGAGTGAGACTGTAAAAATTGTAACTAAAACGAAGATCAAGTAAAAAAACCTGTTTCTGTTTATAGTATTCTCTGTAGAAAGCCGACACTCTCACAACAGACTCAATTGACGTGGAAAGCCGCCCTCGACGCTGGGGTATTATGGTTAGCGTGAGTTCTACCGAAATCCTCCCTTCGTGGAATGCCAATAATGAACGTGTCTTTGTTATATCCTTCTTCAATAACACGCTTTCTGTATGCATTTTAGAGGCAATTCATCAAACATTACCGAAATTTGTAACTTATTTATTGTCGTCATTTCAGCATTTCCCGTTCGAAGCAATCGCTGCTAATATAATGCAATCCTGGTAATATTACATAATATTTCATTTCTTTTTCTAGAAGACAATTGCTACTAGTAATTCGGTATACACTTATATCATTTTATGTTTATAAAATAGTAGTTTTTGATTAAATTAAATATTGATAATAATCTAGTACGGGCTAAAACAAGAACCATTTCAAATTCGACATTTGCTTCTTGAGGAACTGATTTCCGGAGAAGAGGAACACTTGACCCATGGTGTCCTTGCATAGCATGGTGAGCTCGTCGGTTTCCCCAAATGTGGCGTCCATCAATGGGATGATCTCTTTGTATACGCAAAAGCTCTCGTTGAACTTCCCCACGAGGCCCAACACCCTCGCCAGGTCCGCCTTCACGTTGAGGTGAAACCGGTTCGTCTCGTCGAGGTGACCACAGTCCTCCAAGACCTCACGGAGAAAGCGCAGAGCCCCGTGATTGTCTTGGTTCTCTAGTAACTCGATGGCAACTTCGTGTTTTTTCGCTAAAATTCCTAGGTCGGAGGGGTCGTCGTCCACGATGTCGGGGCTGAGACTGAGCCAATACGTGCCCAAAACCTCCATGCTCCTCGCTGCCTGCTCGCGTTTGTTGTTAATGTTCTCGAGGAACGCCACAACTTGTTGGGAGGACGAGTTGGCGTTACTGGAGATCAAGGCATACACCAAGTCGAGGATATCAGTAGCCTCTTTGTATTGTCCCAGTGCGATAAGAACCTCTGCTTGATTGAGTTGACTGGAAATCTTCATTTGGTCATTGTCGAGGAGCACTTGTTGCTGAATCAAGTCAATTGCTTCATACAGCTCCAAGGCGTCATCAAAGTTTCCAAGTTTAGACTCGATCTCCGCAATGGCATTCATTGTGGTTAAACTTTGTCGATTGCTGGGAGCACCCAAGATTTCTTCTTGGACCTCCAAGACTTCCCTCAGTAAAACCAGGGCCTTATCGTGATTATCATATGCGGAAAATAGCAAGGCCATCTCCTGCTTGGAATCCCAGGTGTCCGGATGCCTTGGCCCAAGTGTGACTTCCCTTCGTTCAAGCACCTTGGTCTGCATCATCAGAGCATTTACAAGGTCTCCCGTTTGACGCAACAGCTTTGCCAAATAAAACTTGGCTTGTAAGGTACACTTTCCAACTTGACCCATTTCCGGACCACAGTAACGATCCAGGAGTGGGATAAGGTGCAGCAGGATTTTCTTCGCTTCGGTGGGATTGTTTTGGAGGAGGTGAGCATATCCATGAAGCATCCTTGACTTCAGAACAGTCGGCTCTGAATCGAGCTCCAACAGGGATATCTTTTGAACGGCAAATATTTGCACTTGTTGGAAACAGGAAATGGCCTTGTCGTAATCTTGGCGTGAGATATTGATTTGTCCCAGCTCCACAAGGGCCTTCAGCTTGAGCATCAAGGATTCCCGTGGTTCCGTCCGACTTTGTTCTTGAATCATTTTGAAGACTGCAAACGCCTCGTTTGTCCGGCAGCTCGGGAGGAGACAATCCTGTGCCAACGCGAACTTCAATTTTAGCACATGGAAATCATACGGATTCTGGAAGGCTGACGCGAGAATGTCAGCAGCTTCCTTCAGGAACCCTACGACACCCTCGAATTTATGGAAGCGATTGGCAAGACTTCCAATTGTTTCTGGTATGCTATCAAATTCCTTTACGAGGCCAGGATTTGCAGTGCATAAATTGACCCACAGTTTGCTCCCGTGGGGCACCACCTTCCAATAATCATCTTCGGAGGATATTGAAGACACCATGGTCCTCAGTGCACTCAAGATGTCTCGGGAGTTGGCTCCAGGTTGTATGCACGATTTACTCAAAATGGTGACAGTCTGTTGAAGAGACCTTTGCATCCACGAAGGGAGCAGTACGGTGCTGTCTTTAATCGTGACCAGCGATAGCTTCCGCAGTTGCATTATCATGTTTTGAGCGTGGTGTTCCACCTCAGGTGGCGTTAGCTCCGGCACTGGCATCAGCTTCAGCACTTCAAATAAGGTCTCAGTTGACATGCCCATTTCCCCGTCGACATGAACCAGAACGTCGAACGCCAGGGTGGCTAGCTGCCTTTCTCGTTTATTGTAGGATTCGTAGAGGTGGTACAACGATAAAGCGTACGCCAAGCAAATTGGTCGTAAATCAGGAGTTACGTTGAGGATCTCGGGAAACTTTTCCGTGAATGTTGTGATCGTTTGCAACAAACACTTTAGTGAATTGGTGGCTTCGACTGAGTCCGAGCTGACTGAATTACCGTGCTTCAAAAACGCTGCAATCAAATACACGGAGGGCGGCGCTCGCTCAAAAACTTTCACCATCTTCTGCATGTCTTCAACTTCAGATCCGCCAGGGATGCCGAAGCGTTTTAGCGCGTCACTCAACAAGTAGATTGCGTCCGTTTCGCTCATCTGCGACAGGGACACAGTGGCATGCTCCACTAAGGCGGGGTTTATTTTCCAGGGTTTGCCAGTGACGATGACGAGGTGGTGCTTGCATGATTGCTCAAAGGATTGGGACACGCTGTCTTTAAAACTTTGGAGCAAGTCAAGCATTTCTTCACTTGATCCATTTACATTGTCAAAAACCAGCATCAGGTTCCTTTCCGCGCAGGACACGAGTATATCACGAAAAATGTCTTGAAGGGCTCGTGCATTCCCGAGGTGATTATGTGTAGCCACCTTCAGTTTTGAATGGGAAGCCACTCCGTGTACTGAGGTCATGAGACTGTCTCGAGACTTGGCGTTCAAACAAATGAATGCCCCTTCCATATACTCGCGACTTTGAGTCACTTTCCGGATTAGCTGGGCGACAAGCTCACTCTTCCCGCTTCCGCTGGGGCCCTCAATCATCACCACAGAACTCTTGCCAGCGCTTGTGACCAGTTGATATAAAGTCGCGAGTTGGGATTCACTACCGACGAATATCTTCCTTGGCTCCGTGACATTTAGCAAAAGTCCGCTTCCACAACGGTACTTCTCCCTCAATTTTTCCAACTGGTCACTCAACCACGATAGGTTGGCCGAAGAAGTCTCTTTTGCCTTCTCGATCATTGCACACTCATCTGGATACGCGGCTAACATCTTCAACTTTTGCTTATCATCGTGCAGGACCGAGTCGTCGCTGTCCAATACAACATTTCGTTGCAGAAGGTGTGACACCAATTGCGCCACCGTAGATGTAATGAACCCTGGCTCCAAACAGGATTTTGAAGGAGCATGAAGTGTTTCTTCAAA
Source organism: Alloscopus bannaensis (assembly GCA_027743745.1). Taxonomy (NCBI): domain Eukaryota; kingdom Metazoa; phylum Arthropoda; class Collembola; order Entomobryomorpha; family Entomobryidae; genus Alloscopus; species Alloscopus bannaensis. The sequence continues at coordinate 9,568 of JAHZMW010002159.1, read as the reverse complement.
TAGTGAAGTTAGTGCCACCTCAAAATCAAAGTTGGCCACTTTAATCACAGGAAGCAGGTCATGGGCAGAGTGGCGCTCCTCCAAAACATGAATATCACTGAAGGAGCCACCGTTGACAATCCCAATTCCTCGTTCCGAGAGAAGTGTCAGCGCTGCGTACACTTGAGACACAATGTGGCTTATCTGGGTTTCGTACAGGTACTGGTGTTCGCGATCTCGGAGCCATTCCTCGAGAGTCACGTAATTATACACTTCCTGAGCAATGCAAAGAACCGTCATTTCCACCTCAGGAGACGCCAAGGTTGAAGACAACTCAGCGCTTGTGGATGGTAGTTTCCCATGAAAACGACTGCTTTGTTTAGTATTATTATCGAGCAGGCACAAGTCTATGCTTGACTCTTGCTCAGTCAACAATTTATTGCATAATTCGCACTCGGGTCCTTCCAGCCACACACCTTCGTATGAAACAATGGAGGAGCAATTGCCTTCCGATGATAGCTTTTTTATGCTTGTGCAAATCTCTCTAAGTGTTTCACTGTGGCTCTTGACAAACTGCTCAGAAATCTGGTATTTTTGTACATTGCTCACTTCACCTCTTCCATTTTTTACGCTACACTCAAAAAACGCAAATGTCCCTTTGGAAGGTGGCAGGTCACCGCTGGAAGCTGACACAATTGTGTGTGGAAACGAAGCCATGTCGTATCAATAAAAGTTATTGTGTTCTGCTATGATGAAAATGGAGTTCAAAATGAGTTGGAGAAATTCGTAGGAGGCATGATTTTACAACTTTTACGTCCGCTGACCTCGCTGCGTCATAAAATTGTTACTGTTTACCGTGAAACGCCGACGCAGTTGCTGAGTCAGATGGTGTTTCGAAAGGATATGAAAGCATAAGAATAAGAATATACCACAGATGTGTCACATTTCTGTTATGTATGTCTAGGCTCTATTGCGACTTGTTCGTACATGCAAAGTCGACACTTTGGAAATCCCTTTCCGAGCCTATATAGAGCATACGATGGTTCTCGAACAAGCGGTTTACTCCGGTGATTGTGTTGTGGGTTCACATTGGAAAAACTACACAACTACTACAGACAGAGCATGAATTGAAAAACCGATTCGTACTGAATTTGCATTATGTATACGTAATTATTGCAAGCAAGCTTTGTACAAACTTTGTAAGATGCAGAACTTGTTTACTGTCAACATTGACGCTAAAAATAACTTGCGAAAGTATTATATTACGGAATATGCAAAACATTGTACGTAAATGCAGTCATATTACCGTTTCAAATGTTGGCATTCTCGCCCTGGTTAGAGAATGCATGCAACGCATAACATATTATATAAAACCCCTTTATCAATGCAGTTTATAATGAAAAGCGCTTATTTTCATTTTACTTGTGCTAGATAACCTTTCATTTCACTATATAGCTTATATAAGCAATAAGTCGAGCTATAAAACATTTGCAACGATATGGGTAAAATATATTTTTTACTCATTGACTACGAGTTTGCCACAAATCTTTGTGCATTACCTAATGTTTTCATAAAGTTAGCAAAACTCTGTTGATGAATTTCCTGGTAGCAAATCAACTGGCTAAAAACGCGAACGCAAATTAATTATATCTGAGTGGCAATTATGTCTAGGTAATCTGCAAATTGCGCATTATGATTTTATAATCGCTCTAATCTACCAACGTAAGTGGTGTGTCAATACCCCATGAGTAATTTATGCTAATTTGTTTATTGATTTTGTTCAATTGAAATGAAATAAAATGATTTTCGGATAATAATGTGGAAAAGCAGTTCTTGTTCAAAAACGCATTACTTTTGTTGGATTATAGCAAATTACTAGATATAAAATGTAAAACATGAAATTTCCAGCCGACTATAATATCGAATTTATAATTCCGGCCACAGGAATGAACATGAAGCAATCACTTTCAAAGCCACAGCTTCAGCTAGAAGCTTATTCCAACAGACTCCCAACCATTCTGGATGTTTATAGAAACACAGTGAAAGGATTGCGTATCATTGGGATAAGTCTTTTCAATTTGACAGAGGCAGAAAAGGGCAGCTGTGTGATCTTCCCTGGACCAAAGTTGACCCCTGTTACAAGGAAGAAGTCGTTGGTTCTTTACTTCGTCAATAAAGTGATATCCACAGCACACCTATGCTTCCTCATTGTTAGACTTGTCAATCTTCTGCTCTGCAATGCAGACAAGTGTAAAGCTGACAAAGCGGTGGAGTCACTGTCTCTGTTATGCTACATTTTACCTCTTATTCTGGTCCAATGCATATCTTTGGTGTTTCACCTGAAGCGACAGGAGATCTCTGATCTGCTGCAGAAACTCAACGAAATGGACATGATAATTTTTGAAAAGGGTCAGACACAATTTGTTCAAGTCAATTGAGCTGAAATTGTAGTTTACAAATACCTTTCTATTCACAGATCTGGATGCTAGAGTGAAATTTATTGGGACGCATATCAAAATCTACAATATAACCAGGATATATTTGCCAACCATGCTCCTTCTGTCAATGTTCCTCATCTCCATAAATCACGCCAAACTCCCGCACCTTTTCGTCCGCATAACTTCCCTCATTTTAGAGGACGATGACCAGGACCTCTTGGGCAATTGGCTAACTTCCGCCGCCACCATCATCTCCCTTTCCCTCGAATTATTTTTTCTAGTGTACTGCTATACAACAACGTATCAATTTCTGTTTGTAAGTATAACTGTCGCCAAATGTGTGACATTGTGGCTGGAGCACCTCAACATACTGTCAGTCGGATTGACCACCGCAGTGAAAACTTATGAACATCAACACCTTTTGTGGAAGACGTGCCTGGTCAAGTCTGCCGTTAGAAAGTTTGAGACAATACGAGCTCTTATGACAGAGTACAACAAAATTTTTGGAGGTCTCCATCTCTTTTCCAAGGGGATCCTCCTCGTTCAGATGACGTTCATAGCATACATTCCTCTGAGAAAATTGAACAGCATTCCAATCAGCAGTCTAATCATATTTGTGGTGATTTTGATTCACTACTTGACTCAACTCATTGCAACAATTCCAGCAATGGGAAAAACCAGCAAGTTGTCCGAGTTATTTCGACAAGTATGGCTTCGTAACCTTCGTTGTTTTGATGAGCGGAGACCGTCTCCGGCAGCGAGAGATGTGGAATTGGATTTACAAATGCTTGTGGAGACATGTACCCCGTTTGGATTCGAATTCGGGGGTTGCTTTACTGTGGGACCTAATACGCTCCTCACATTCTTCTCCATTTTGACATCTTATCTGACCGTCATACTGCAGTTGCAGATTTAAGTACATATTTCTATAGATCAGCTTTATCAGGATCAGAATCAGAAATTTCAGGCGATCAGTATCAGAACGTTAGCCCTAAGTCACCGCAAGCTTGTTCTCACTTGTATTGACAAATTGTAATCGTGGAAGCTTTGTAATGAAACTTCGAAAACCAAGTAACGTTGACTAAATTGCTCGATGACAAGTTGTTTTCTTTCAAGCATAATTTGGTCTTCTTTAAATTAGTGTTTAGAGTGCCGCAACTGTAACCGACGGTTATTAACAGAAATAATATGTGATAATATGATGTTTGCACAACTTTATGTACAAAAACCTTGCTTTGGTAAATAATAAAAAATTTGATAGTACATATACGATTTAAAAATATTTTGCCGCTTATTCAAGGATTTTGTGATTATGTACATCGAATAAGATTTTATTGATTCTCTGACAAACTATACTATACTTGATTAATGTGCAGAATGACTTCACAAAATTAATTGCTCCAACAGAAACTCCGAATAAACTCCCGCGTGCATGCATATGTATGTATAACATATGTATGTATGAGTGAAATTAACCTTGAACAGCTCGAAGGAACGTGTTGGGAGACAGTGCAAGTTGAAGTTGAAATACGATGACCACATACGACAGGAGCAACGATATTGTCTGCAAAATGTCAAATGTCAATAGCGTGACGCACACAACATTCTTTTTATAGTTGTAAGTACTTTTAAAGAAATGCAAAGCCTTGCATGAAAATTTGTAAATTGTATGATTTACTCCAGCAGCCAGCTTGCGATCCACGTCAAAAAATCCGAGCCCAGACAAGGTCCAATTCCACTTCCAAAGTGAATCCACAATGTCCTTCAACTCAATTTTCTTCTGCGAGTGAGGTGAAACATGAAGGAATGACCGACGTACTTTCCCTTTTCCCTCCGACAACTTGTTCCAAAACATATAATTTGCATGGAGGATTTTCTTTATAAATATCAACATGATTATATATGTATGCTACTCACAGTGGTCTGGATTTGATGTCCAATTTGCAGGAGGCACAAGTTAACTGCTACTTTCAGCAGAAGAACAACATCATTCACCAAATGAATGCCCCCTTGACCAATGATGAGGATCTTTGACACGGTGATTACAAGCTCCACCGTGGTCACTACCAAAATGACAAAAACGAAGGGAGACACCACCTTTCCTGCTGACTCAAAGATGTCCACCAGCGCATCAAACCGACAAAGAATTTCATTTCGTTCAAACCCTGGCAGGCTTGTCTGTTGGTGTCGTCGTACTTTCGTCGCCCACTTCCCATCATCGCTTTCGTGGCTTGTAAAATTTGCCGGCAAAATGAATATTCTTGAGGATTGAAGAGACAAGAAGGGGACCACTGTTGTTGAATCCAATTCCCTTTCCATATTTGGAATATTTGGGAACGAGTCCCGCAAAGATTCCGAGGATCCAGACAGGATGGCCTCCAAGTCTTCACAGAACTCGTTGAAAATTCGGAGCAGGGCTCGAACAGTAACAACGACGATGACAAATGCGATAGTTTCGCTGAGGCAAACGGGAAGAAAACCAAAGACACCGACAATTACTCCATAAGCTCCAGGTCCGAGGGGTCGCAATGGGGAATTTCCGACAAGAAACAGTTTGGATACCACAACCGCAGAATTAGTGACGCCAGTGAAGGAGCATCCGTAGGAAACCGCAATGAGGACGTTGTCCAAGGTGGGCAACCGTTGAGTGAAGACGTTCCCTCCACCACCAGCCCTCATTGGGTACGTGTACAATGTGTTGAGGAGCTGGCCCAATGCCTTCGCCTTGACGAGAAAGATGAGTCGCGTGATGAAGTAAAAGACGAGTCGATGGGCAAATGCAATCACTGACAGGTACTGACCCAGCCGGTGAGCTTCGCCGTGACCCACAATGTCGGAGTAGTTGAACATCATATCCACCGTGAGAAGACAAACAGTTAGGAGGGAGCTGAAGGACATGAGCCCAGTCCAAGAGGTCCAAGATGTGAATCTTGGAATGCCCCAAGGTCGGTCCAACAGAAAGAGACCGGTGATCCAGCCGATAAACGAGGTGAAGCGAAGGCAACCCATGTTTTCCAACTGGACTTGCTGGCACGCGACCTGGCAAAGCAGAAGTGTTGTTATGTAGTGAAGTGACTTTTATGGAAACGTTTAAGCCGGAGTTAATAAATGGTGCAATTAGTACAAAAGTATCGAGAACTGACATTGAATCAATTTCATGGCAAGACCTTTGTGCTGAGAAGTAATTGGGTTAGAAAAAGACATTTGTCTCCTTCCAAAATAAAGTACCAAAGACGTTTCTCTTGAGGTGGGACATGCTGGAACCCAGCGTAATATGTAATTTGTCAATCTCTAATGACGAAGTAAGAATAAATGATAAATGAATAAACGTCAGGTATTTATTGAAGGTCATTGCTTTGTTACGAGTCCATAGACAAAGTCAAGCCACTCCACATGATATGATGCTATCCACAATGCTGAGCGTCCAGCACTGTTTATATGAAAAAAATTTATCTCTCCATCCCATGCCCTCGAGTGCTGTTACATGTCAATTCGTGGTTCCGATGTTTTTATTGTGAATTTATCTGCTTGAGTGTTCGTATATCGTAGTATCAAGGAAAGAATCAATTTCACGATCATCTATCATCAATTATGACGTATAAAAATCTATTTGCAGTCCTCAACTTCCCGAATCATTCCCCGAAAGTGCTGCACAATGGTTGGGGTCTTAAAACATACAGCACCTCCCCTCCTTCCCTTCTGCGACTCCATTCTATTCAGGTCTGACGCGCAGAATACCTGAGTTCGGTCTGAGGCATGACTGACTGCCCATTTAGAATGATCTTTGGTCGCTCGCCATTCCGCCTGGTTTCGCGTACCGTCCGCAAGACGAAGAGCTTTAATATTACGAACCTTACGAGCGCCGATGCAGACAGAGTCGAGCTTACCACCTGCACCATTTCTCCAGGTCTGAACATCCAAACTGACGCCATAATAAGCGCCTAGAATCGACTCGTAAATGTCCTTGGCGCTAGACCCTTTTCTCTCTTCTTTAGAGAATAAGTCAAATGTAACGCCTCTAATGCTTCGAAGTAAGATTAGCTTGTAGTCTTCTGATGTCGGAGAGGGCAAATTGGGACGCCAATTTTTCTTGCTGTATATGTATGGCTGAAGGTTCTGGACATGATTCACAACATTATTCCACTGAATGTCAGCGTTGAAGGAGACGCAAACAAAGAGTTGCCCATTGTCTTGTGCCCATTTGATTGACCCACCGCTAGTCCCAGGCGGCGGAGGAAACCTTGGCAGAGTATGAAGGAGGAGGAAGCCCTTGCGGTTGCCTTGGGCGGCAACCCCTTTTGAGTGACCGGAACTGCTGGGCGCATTCGGACCTTCGGGTGGTTGGTCACTGTACATGACGTATGTTACTGAAGTTTCGGTCAAGGCTGCCAATGTATTAGACAATGGAGGCGGACCATTTTGACCGTCAAAGCCAGTGTTTGTTACGACCGTCGGAGACTCGCTTGACACATATGTATAGTACGAACTGGATTGTGATGAAAGTGTACCTCCATCGAGGCTTTTTGGAAGTTTGTAGAGGACAAACCAATCAACTGCGCTATTGTTCTTGTCTTTGCACACAATGTCAACAACTCCAGCTTTGCTTTGCGTATCTGTGTTTCCGGCTTCTGCTGGACTAGGAGAATCTGCTAGAGTCTGCTGGACTGTTTGAGAAGCCTCCTGGGCAGACTCCACGCGTTCACCTGTTAGATTTGCTGTCGGAACGCTATCACTATGGTCTGCAAATGCACCTTGCACAAGACCCCCGACGAGGGGAACGAGGAATGCGAACATCAGAGTGAGTCTATGCATCGTTGAGCGGAATCAAATTAAATGCGTCGCTTCGTTTCAGTTGCTTTTAATAGTACAATTTAAACGGAGCTGATGGGAGATTCACTGACATCGGATTGTCATTGATTTGTGGAAACCCACTAGTGGCAGTTAGCAGCAAAAGCCGCAAACAGGTTTCGGGAAGAGAGGGTGTTTATATTCCGAGCTGTATTTGAATTTCCGAATAATTTGTAGTTGATTAACCAAGAAAAAGTAAAACGGCACTTGTGCAAATTTGTGATATAATGTGGTCATAATAAATTATGTGCTTTTGTGTCTCTACAAACTGAATCCACTTGTTGGTGTTAAATTTTCCTTGTTTCAACTGTAAAAACGATTGCACAATGGAGTACATTAGACGGGATAATTAATCGAAAAATTGTATGAAGCCTACTCATAATGACAGTAACTGGTACCATTTATGGTTTGTAGAGCCAATAGCTTTGTGGTTACAAAAATTCTAAATTATGCAGTAATATTTATTGATGATTTGGACAGGATATATACATATCCGTACTGAACGTGTACTGAAATCAAGCCGCTATGATTTGGATGAACTTTGATGATTTGGAGCTTCTTCAATTTTAAAAAAATTTACAGACATAATATAGCGAGTCATGCAGCTACAGACATACTCATCACGAACATGACAATGGTTTCTATGAACGTCACAGTCTCGATAATCTGCCCAGAGAGTAGAAAATTAAATACCTAGAGTAATCACGATTTCTTATAACAAAGGAGGCTTGTGACACTCCAAATTCACCAGAGTTTATTTTCACAAAGGGATTTATCAGCTTGGCAACTGTGACCACATTTATGCATTGTATTTTCACAATACCATCGAGCATTTTCTAGACTCGATCATTCCTACAAAATATGTAAACTAATGCTGGTTCTTTTAACTGAAGATTTTAATTAACCAATGTTGCACCTTTGAACATACATATATTTTACAATTTTAATATTACCGTCCAGCGATTAATTCTGGAAATCGTGAGAAACATGCGTGGAAAAAAGTGTGCCGTTCTCACATGCGAAAGCGACGACGACTCAATTGGAATCAGTTTCCGTTCGTAAATTCCTTTATATATTCATGTTTATCATACAATATTAATAAATGAAACGGCAAATACACGGTTTTGGAATTATTGCATTATAGTATGCCATCAGATGAGAGAACTCACAATGCGTGGCTTACCTTTCTACGCCTTGCAAACAAAGATTACGAATGGAAACGAGGAAAGTATATGCTAATATGCTCTTGTCATTTTCACCCGTCGTGCTTTGGTGTTGGTCCAATAGGAAAAAGACGCCTTCTAAAGAACTCCTCCCCATGGGTTCAAGGGCTTCGTGGATTATGCTGACATGGCCTCTGAACCCAAAAAAGACATTATTGCAAAGGCAGCGTTATTCGTAATGCTAACCGAAATAAATGGCTACAAACGATTTCCAGTGGCCTACATTCTCACTGCTGGACTTTCGAGGGACACACTTTGTTCAGTAATGAATCGAGTATTGTGGCATCTGAACGAAGTTGATTCGCGTGTCCTTACTTTGACGTTTGATGGCTTACATTCCAACATGAGTGCAATGGAAATGATGGGTGCAAACCTGAATCCTGAGTCAGACAACTTTACTCCATTCATCATCAACCCTTTCAACAAATCAAAATTTTTTATTATGTTGGACCCTTCACACAAGTACAAGCTTTTGCGCAACGTACTTAAAGATTCCGGAAAATTAGTAGATGTTGATGGAGAAGTATGGTTTTACAGTAAAATGTATTTAAGCTAATATCATACATACATATTTCATGCATTCACGCTCTCTACGCGTCATAATTTGCAGGTTATCGATTGGAATTTTATAAAGCAGCTCCATGATCTACAAAAAGACTGTGGATTGAAAGCTGCTAACAAACTGTCTGTTCGTCATATCAACTGTGAACAGCAGAAAATGAAAACTAAACTTTGTGTACAAACGCTCAGTAACTCAGTATCAGTTGCACTAGGAGTTTGTCGACAATTGGGTATTGTCGGTTTTGAAAAGTCAGAGCCAACAGAAAGATTCTTAAAAATAATGGATAGGTGGGTTTATAGTATTTTTCTCTTTGCGTTGAGAGAAAATTATATTTTTACCCTTTTACAAGCTTTTTGACATATTAAACTCACGAAGCATGGGAAAAGGATTTAAGGCTCCAGAGTGAGTTCATGTGTTCCGTAGACAAAAAAAACATTCATTCCGCGCGCAACCTAGCGTGCGACACGAGAACTACCATCAGTTTTTTGTTGCTGATGGGCCGCTAGGATGTTTCACAC
>JAHZMW010002158.1:0-20471 GCA_027743745.1 Alloscopus bannaensis | reverse complement strand
CCAAACCCAACCAAACCCAACCAAACCCAACCAAACCCAACCAAACCCAACCAAACCCAACCAAACCCAACCAAACCCAACCAAACCCAACCAAACCCAAAGAAATCAATCAAACAATTTACGTTTTGTATATGGGAGTTAATTTTAAGTCGTTTTGAGTTGATCGATGTGGTTCGGTTTTATTTCACCTTAGTTAAATCAACCAAATTGATTCATCATTTTGTATGGGTTTTTAACGAAATTTTTAGCATTGGCTTGGCAAAATTCATGTTTTCCAGACAATACGCATCCATTGGGGTGCCACTGACGTGGAGGCTCATTGGGCAGTAATGTGGCTGATTTTCAAACATATATATAATATGCGAAATTGTGTCATGGGCAAATTGGAGGCCACTCATCCACCTGTGGACTCTGCCCTTGACGCGGCAACTGGCCGTAATGCCGCGTATTCAGAATCACCCCAGGGTTCGGCCTCCAGCAAACCAGAGAAGAACAGTTTTTCTTTAGATATTAGGGACATTGACAGGGCATTTGTTCAGTTAGTTTCGGGGAGGTCTCCGCCACAGCCAAACTTCGAGGAGAAGTAAGGGACTTTTCATAAAATATTGGTTAGGTTAGATTAGGGTTTAGCTTTTAGAGTTTTTACACATGAATTAGCTTTTCAATTAAAAGTCAGTAGTTTTTTAACATGAATTTACATGCATTCTATACTTTCAAAAGAACCATTGGCAGTAGGGCTTTTTAGCCGTCCTCATAATTCCAACCACGTTTCCACACGCATGATAGGTAGCAGTCACAAGCTTTCTTGCTTGTCTGATGAGTCCTTAAGGAAGACAAAACCACTTTTAAAACATGTATTTTTTCATTTGTTTCATGTCAAACCTAGACGTATTATCTCGACCCCAAAATAGTGATTCCCCACCATTTTCTGTCTATTTTGACACTTTAGTCAGCCTTCTAGGCCGTCCCGTTGTCTAGTAGTCCCTCCCCGTACCCATTGATACCCAACCCACCACATTTTTCAGCATATCCAAAAATAAAACTGCAAATCTTTGTTCAGTAGACACAAACCCTCAAAATTTATGTTTAAAAATGCTTTCTTCAACTCCAGCAACAACTACTTTCTCCGAACTTCTTTGGAAACCTACCGCAATTCCTTCCATCACCTTGAAAATTTCAAAACAAATCATTTTTTACCCCAAAAACCTACTCATTTTGAGTATTTTTAAAAAAAGTAGACCTATTCAGGCCAACATCCCTCCAAATAATGATTCCCCACCATCTCCTCCCTATTGTGACACAATAGTCAGCCTTCTAAGTCGTGCCGTTTTCTCCCAGTCCCTCTCGTACCCATTGATTCCCAACCTACCACCTCATTTTCACTATATCCAAGTATAAAACTTCAAATCTTTGTTTTGTAGACTCAAACCCCGTCGATTTATTTTTTAAAATGTTTTCTTCAACTCCAGCAACAAACTCCTTTTGGAACCTGCCCCAATCTTTTCCATCACCTCCAAAATTAAAAAAGTCAATTGTTAAATAAAAATGTATTCATTTTGAGTTTGTTTAAAAGTAGACTTTTTCATGCCAATATCTCTCCAAATACTGATTCCCCACCTTTTTCTCTTTATTTTGACGCCTTTGTCGGCCTCCAAGGCTATCTAGTTCTTTTTTAGTCCCTCCCCGTACCCACTGATCCCCAACCCACCACCCCATTTTTCATTATATCCAAGTATAAAACTTCAAATCTTTGCTCAGTAGACCCAAAATCCGTCAATTTATTTTAAAAAATGCTTTCTTTAACTCCAGCAACAACTACTTTCCCCAAACCTCTCTTGGAACCACCCTCAATTTTTTTATCACCTCCAAAATTTTAAACAAAATCATTTTTCATTAAAAAATCTACTCATTTTGAGGTTTTTGACAAAAGTTGCCGTATTCAGGCCAATTTCAGCCAATATTTAACGTTTGTATATTTTGTGCTCTTTCCATTGGCGCCATGGGGACAGGGCCTTACCGTTGCCCGATAGCGGCTAGGCCCCGCTTTTTTACAAAAACATTTTGCAGTATAATTTATTTCCAAATTCAACATAACTGGTTAACTGGAGGAGAAAAGTTTATTTATAAAACAATATATCGCCCTCATAGAGGTATTTGTCTAGTTTAATGTATGACGTGCATTACCTTGCATTTGTGCTAAAACTGCTCCAGATAATAATTAGATTTAACCGCGCGTTTTTCAAATACAGGGATTTTCACACATCAAATACCATACAAAATCATGAGTATGTTGAAGAAGTATGAAAAATCAGTTATTCTGAGGTTTGGGAAAATAGTGTATACTCTAAACCAACTTGAAATTGAAAAAAATGTAGTGAAAGTAATATATCACTGTAATTACAGCGATGTGTTTCCATTCATCGAGATATAAATTATATCTTCAAAGTTTTAATTAGGAACATGCCCGTAATATGTAGCTGTAGCCTTATCCGTTCGTCAATCCCTTGAGGGATTTTGGAGATTTACACTTGTTAAAAGTAGTCAGTATAACATAACAGACATGCTCTTGTCGGAAGACTTTTTGAAAATATTTTTCGCCGCAGACAGCGGCACGCCGAAAATCTTCGGTCACTTGTTCCATATGGATAGAGTTTCAAACCGGGTCTCCGTAACCGCTTTGGCTCGCCAAAAGTATGCGTATGCTTGCTTTACTTTGCTAATTCTCGGGCTGCCTCAATGGTTTGAATTGACCACAACTTGGAAGCATGAAAACGTTTTGGAGATGGCACAAAAAGTGTTTTGTCTCGCGGTTTGTGTGGGAGGCATCCACTGCTACAATGAAAGATTGAAAGGGTCGGACTCAATGGCATTAGTTATCAACTCGTTGGCCTCAATTGAATCCCAGTTAAACGGTTAGAAATCTAAAGGCTTGAATTTGTTTCAAAATCATAACTTTTTAATATTAAATTTACAGAGCCATTCTCGGAAAAGAACTTGAAAGTCATGTTTGCCAAATGGTTTCTTCATTTCATGGGCAAAAGTACAAAATTCATGCTGCCCACCGCCGTTGGTCTGGCCTCCTGCATTCGACCTTTGTTGGCTATAAACAATATTCGTATTTTAACGGGCACGTCCACAAATTTTGGCGCATGTCTAACGGCCTTTCTTAGCAACTTCGTTTTTTGGGACTTGGCTGGCGTTGCGGGCGTCAGGAGTGTGGCTGACGTTGTCATCACACCGATTAGTGTGACTTCTCTTCACAAACGACTTATAAAGTGGACCACTTTTGAAGCCAGACCTTCATCAGCTAAAATCAAACAACTCATAGTTTACCACCGAGCCATCCAAATTGTTGTTGACGTCTACAACGAATGCATCTCCGGAGCATTGGCCGTTCTCTTGGCTACCGTTGGACTCGCAGAGGTCACTTCGCTTGTTCTTTTAGTTCGTTGCAAAGAAATCCAGCCGGCTATTCCTTTAGTCGTTTTCTCTTCAGTTATAATCACGCAAGCTGTTATAGTCATTTTGATGGTGTACTCATTTCCAGCGGATGTATACAAAGAGTCAAAAGCCACCATCGCTGTTTGGAAAACCCAAGCCAGGTTTTTAAAAGAAGCATACTTGAGACGGTGGCTTGTTTCTTGTAGACCCTCCAGGGTTTTGTTTGGTTGTAACAACTTCATCGACGAAACGACGCCCCTGATGTTTCAATCATTTTGTGTTATGCGCACTGTGGACTTGCTGCTGGTTACTAAAATATAATATATTGCTTTATATAAAAGGTAGACGACATAGTTCATTTATATATGTACTTATATATATTCTTTATGTTATATTTTGAGTTATGGATTGTCTCACTTCAGATACATATTATTGGTTTCCTGTAATTTTAAAAATACAAAGATGAATTTAAAGTAAAGTCTTGAACCGATCTGTAACTCAAAGCCAACCAGATAGTTGCTGGTTTGACTACGGTATTATAGGCGCTGATTATCGCAACTTAAACGATTGATTCAAAACTTTAGATTTGGTTCATTTAAAAAGATGTTGATATCTACATGCGGAACTATGCCACAGTAATTATCAACCGGAAACAGAACGTAGTGATCATAGTAAAAAAAATGGAAGACGGGATGCGAACAATTAGCATTACACCCTATTTTATTAGGAGACTGAAAGGAATATGCGTTAGCATATGACTGAAGGGATACTTATAAGAATGCACGACGTGTCTGTCTGTTTATCCGACCATCTGGCCGTCCGCACAATAACTCAAAATTTAATCTCGGTAGACTTCGGTAACCAGAACATGAGCTCATTCCGAACCGGGTCAAATCTTGTCCTCAATTTTTTTCCACAGTAACCTATATCGAGTGACATATTATTGGAAAGCTACTAGCATGTAGATAACAAATATGCCAAACTTTTTGATTTTCGAACAACACAAGCTCGAGAATCGGCTCGAGAAGCATTTCTAACGCTTAAAACGTTACAACTCCGAAACGGCTGCACATTTTCAAATTATATTTTGACCAGTTTGTCGGAAATGAAGTACGCCACCTAACTCAGTTGCCCTAGCCCATGATCTCACTTTTAACCGGGTCAAACTTTGACCTCAAAATTTTTGCAAATAACAAGCCCTATCGAATGACATATCAGTGGAAAGCTACTGGCTCGTAGATAACGAATATGCCAAAATTGTCGATTTTCAAACAACACAGGTTCCAGAATCGGCTCAAGAAGCATTTCTAACGCTTAAAACGTTATAACTCCGAGACGGCTTGACATTTTTTAATTCTGACTTCACCACCTTCATTCTACTCCGGGGTCAGGTCATGACCTCTCCCGAAATATCCGAATTTCGGTGAAAAAGCGATAACTCCAAAACGGCTTGACTTTTTCAAATTCTTTCTTCGCCAACATGTCAGGAATGAAAAACGTCACCTGCTACAATGCCCCCAGCCAGTGATTTTGCTCCAAACCGAGTCAAATTTTTAGGTCAATTTTTTCCCATAGTAAACCATATCGAGTGACATATCAAAAAAAGCATGTAGACAACGATTATGACAAGATTTTCGACTTTCCAACATCACAGCCCGAGTAATATGCCTTTCAGTCTCCTCTGTAAACTAGGTTTGCAATTTTTTATTCAATCCATAATTGCATATTTTGACGAAAACTATCCTTATAATAAATGGCTAAACGGCACCATATGCCTATAGCAAATTGTATCATAGAGTTACTTTATAATATTATTTGACAAACAATTTATTTAGAAGTGTTTGTATAAAAAGTGATAAAATTTATATGTGCAATTAATCTTCAAAGTTTTAATAAGGAACTTCTCATGCTTCCTTGCTGCTTGACCTTGTAGTCTTTCAATTTCTGTACTTTTCCGTTAAAACGTTTCACTCGTGAGAAATCGTTGGCATAACCAAAATACCGAAAATACTCGTGTCCGGCAAATTTCTGCAAATATTTCTCGTCTCCGACACCGACAAGCTGAAAATCTTCGGTCTCAAAAATTCAAACCGAGTCTCCGTAAACCCGTCGGCTTCCAGAAAATACGGTTATGAATGCTCCACTTTAATAATTTTCAGGCGGCCTCATTTGATTTAATTGGTCACTTTTTGGAGACATGGAAACGTGTTGGAAAAATGGCAAATGGTGTTTTGGCTCGCGGTTTGGTGTGGGGGGCATTCATTACTATTATAAACGCTAGAGGGGGTCGCACTCATAGGCGTTCGTGCTCAACTCTTTGGCTTCCATCGAATGTCAGCTAAAAGGTTTGGAAAAATCAAATTTTACAATTATACGTTTTCTGTAATAAATTTGCGTTGCAGAGTCGCTTTTTGAAAGGAACACCAAAGCAATGTGTGCCAAGTGGATTTTTCATTTCACCGGACAAAACACCAAGGTCTTAGTTCCCATTGTTGTTGGCCTGGCTTCATCCATCCGACCTTCGATGGCGATTAACAATATTCGCTTCATTGGTACTTTATCGGGAGCAAGCTTGATTGCATTTTTAACCAACTTTCTTTTTTGGGACTTGGCTGGCTCTTCTGGCTTCCTGTGCGTGGTCGACATTGTGATCACACCGATTTGTGCGACTTCCCTACACAAACGATTTATAAGGTAGACTGAAGTACCAAAGTTGAATTAACATATTTAATATTATTCTTAATTGTAAAACTTTCTTCTTTAATAACGCAGGAATTTTATTCAGACTTTGGAAGCCAAAGCTTCATCAGAAATATCAGACCACTCCAAGTTTACCACAGATCACTCCAAATTGTTGTCGACCTTTACAACGAATGCATCTCCAGAGCTCATGCCATGCTCTTAGCTACCGTTGGATTAGCAGAGGTGTTATCTTTCGTGATTCTCATTCGTTTCAAAGAGATCCTGTCCACCATTCCCCTAGTCGTTTTTATGGTGGTCGTAATCACACAAACGGTTCTCGTCATTTTGTTGGTGTACTCATTTCCAGCCAATGTGTACGCGGGATCTAGGGCCACTCTCGTGGTTTTGAAAAGTCAAGCCAGGTTTCTGAAGGACGCATACCTGAGACGGTGGCTGGTTTCTTGGAGACCCTCCAAGGTTTTGTTTGGGTGGAGCAACTTCATTGACACAGTGCGATGGGTATGCAGGTAAGAGACTCGCCTGGATGAAGTCACACCCGATTACTCCGGTGGAGTTTGGTATGGTTGGATTAGGTATGGTATTAAACTTTGTGAAAAGTACTGGTAGGTTTAAGCAGGACCCTCCTCATAGGGTTCTGCCGACACCACTAAGCCAGTAGTATCAAACCAAAGAATTGTACGGATAGACCTTAATAATCCTAAAATGGATTCAAAGGCTGAGTGCTGACTATTTATGTCATGTGTTTTTCCCTTCCATACAATACAATACAAACTTCATTGAAGAAACGACGCCTCTGATGTTCCAATCTTTATGTGTTATGCGCACAGTGGATTTGCTGTTAGTTACTAAAACATGAGACTGTATTCGTCTAAAGATTTCAATCATGCTTCATCTAATTAATGACTATAACGGTGAAATTGCGAATTTCTTCAAAATTTTATATATGTAGTCCTGAATTTCGAATTTCATTAGCGAATGATGCTATCTCTAGTCTCCAATATAATTTTGGAATGAGGTCAGGGGGTCACCAAAAGACAATAAAATTTACCGAATTAAACTTGTACCATGATATTAGGAGGATACAAGATATTCTCCAGTCTTACTTCAGTTTCTAGGAAATAATGTAATTTTTATACAAGCTTATTCTTAACCTATTGGGATCCTTTGCTGTATATTCCAGTAGTAAATTACCACGTAATTTTTTTCAGCTTTCAGCCCTCCTGTTAAATATACACTGCATTTACAACTTTGTTAGATCAAAGGTTACAGCTAATACCTTTCACGTATACATGATGAAGATTAACGACTTATCATCACTTATCAAATTTGGAATTCAATGCATTATGAGCTCGCTTATCTTTCATGGTTGTTCTTACAATTTGCAATTTTTCAAATGAGCTCCGAGGATTGCCAAAACCTGTTCCTGATCCGAGGTCACACTCTCCCCTCGCATTAGCTTTGCAAAATGGCGAAAATAATAGCTTCTGTGACTGGACTTGCATTTCTGGCAGCTTTCTGCGTCACTGTTAAAGGTAAAAATCGCCACGCTTCAATCAAGTTCACATTCTAATTTTTAAAATATAATATTTTTATCGTCACAATAACAGCTCATCAGTGCTACCACTGCATACACGCCAAGGATTTCGAATTCTACGAGCCCCTCGTCCCTGTTCACGACTCCTGCGAGTCTGGCAAAGAGCCAAAGTCCGACCTCCTCACGACCTGCACCCCAAACATGTTCGAGCATTGGCTCGGCCCTTTGAATCAACTCGGATTAATCAACTCTACAACGGCTAACCTAACTGCCAAAAGTGACCTCAATATCAAATCCTGGCATTGTGGAAAAGCGGTGTTCACAGTCGGCATAAAATTCACGGTCCGCACCTGCGTGCCTCAAGTGGAAGGCTACAAAGTTCCAGAAAAGTGTGTGAAAGGCAACGTCCAGGACCTGGCGAAGGGGAACGATGATGTTGCTAAGCTTATCAATTTGCTACTAGATCGTTTAGATGACACAGCTCCGGACGTGGTTATGGATCCGATGTGCGCCTGTCCTGGCGAAAAATGCAATTCTGGAAATTCTCTCAGATTTTCAGCAATTGGGATAATAATGATGGTGGCATCTTGGGGTGTTGGATTTTCGCATTTAAAAGTGAAATGAAAATTTATAATTATTTGCGAGCTAATAAAAAGCATTGAAAGGAAAAATGCGATCAGTTGCAGATTTTTATTACGTGTCCATTCTTATGCATCCCATTGTGACTCTTTGAATGGGACTTTGCTCCACTTTGAATAACGTTTTTATACGTCAATCGAACGCATTGTGCACAATAAGGATATAAAATATATATTTACGGTTATTATATGATATAATATGAGCAGCTTGAGGTGAGACATAAAAATCTGCATGTTAGTATGTATTTGCAAAAAAGTGAAGGGAAATGCGTACAAACGGGTTTACCACGAAGGTGTCTCTTACGTAGTGCGACGATAAAGATAACTTTTTGCAATGTGTAAACAGTTGCAGACAATTTTTTATGATGGTTAGCTCCCTGCGTCACTTTTACAGCTACGAATATTATATTAAATGTGAATGTGGATTGACTAGTTGTTTTGGAGTGGTTGTCTGTCGAAGTCGGCTCAATGGTCTAGGGGTATGATGGCTGCTTTGGGTGGTTATCTTTGCCTCAAATTTGCAGCAGGTCCCGGGTTCAAATCCCGGTTGAGCCCGACAAACATTTTGAAGTTGGTGGTTTTATTTATTTTTATTAAAACAGAAACAAGTTGGTGTAACTTAAACAGCCAGCCCTTATACGAAAGATTTGTAATATTTCATATTTAATGCATTATAATGACTTTTGTCGCTCACATATTTTTATTTAACGACGTGAGTCTGACGACTTTGGCGATTCGCCGATAATATTATATAGATTAAATTTAGGGGTGATTCATACATGATGTCACGTCAAAAGCAATTTTTCCGACCCCCTTTAGTATTTTACTCTTTCGTCAAATTTGGTTTATTTCTTGCCAATTAACGAGTATAGTACTTACAAACGTCGACAGTTTATAATTTGGTTATTGTCTCTAGTCTAATTATTAAAGCTCAGTTCATGGTTCCCTTAAGGCTCTTCACGAGTGGGAAGGTACCTTCGCCGCAAGCTCCGCGGAAATCGTCGGTGTCAATGGCCCACATGAAACCGCCTCCCAAGCCCATTGAGTTGATGTAAGCCGCCTTGTTCGCGGCGCTGGAGGGGGACTCGTACCCAATCCAGTTGCGTCCATTGTACGCATATGGAGTTTGGTACATGGGGTCAGTGACCACGGTCCATTGACCTTGTTGGTTGTTCATGGTTTCGCAAATCTAACAAACAAATAAAATCAATTTACAATAAAATCCTAGTATCCACCCACATTTTCACGTTACGTCTTTTATAAATGACCCCTATTTTTTTGAAATTATCAAATTTTTTAAGTAGTTGTACCTCGAAGTATCCCCAGTAGCCGGATGATCCCAAATAAGGACCTGGAGGGATTGGAGCGTTGGCTGGAGCGTACAATCCATTTTCAGCAGCATTATTCAGAACCCATCCTCTGCCGTAAGAGCCAATTCCCAAGTTGAGTTTCGCTGGTGGCGTTCCATTTTCGATGAAGTAGCTGATGCTGAAATTCTACAAAGATGAATATTTTACTAAGGACGCCTTATCCGCCAAACATTTCCTTTTCGTTTTTGACTTACAGAGTTCAAGTACACGTTGTCCCCAAGATCCAATGAAGGATTGGTTCCAAGCGGAGAGTGATGTCCGGTCAACTGCTCCCAGTCGCCGTGGTAGTCGTAGGTCATCACATTGATGAAATCGAGTCCACTATAAAAATTAATTAAAGTTTAATTAGGTTGCCGTTCTCATTTTAATTTTTGAGTAATAATAAATCTGTCGTTTTTTAACTCACGCTGATATTCCAGGGATATCGTAAGCTGTTGGGAAGATAAAAAATCCATGCTAAGTTTAAGTTTTGTTGATATGTGGATTAAACATGTCGTTTTTGACATTCATCCGTTATTTATTTCACCTGACTGAATGGTGCCAAGTCCGGCGCCAACGGCGGCCGTCAAAAGCCATCCTCTTGGCTCGAACGCTGCCTTCAATTCGTTGATGAGGAGGACAAAGTTTTGCTTATCTTCGGGACGAGATCCTTCACGATTTGCGGGGTATTCTGGAGACCAAAGGAAAAACAATCAATACAATTTTCATTCTCTAATTCCTTTAATTGGGTTTTAATACGAAAATTAGTTTTGGTTTTAACTTACCCCAATCCAAATCAAGTCCGTCGAAGCCCTGCGACTCCAAGAAAGCGACGACGCTGTCAATAAAGGTTCTCCTGGTGGCAGCGGTGAGAGCCATCTAAAATTTTTTAACATGTTCACGTTGCCCCAGTAACGCATTTAATATTTGTACATAGAAGTAAACTTTGGGGCAAGTTGAACTCACATTCGAGTATTTTTCTGAACCTTCAGACCAACCGCCGATGGCGAGCAAAGCCTTCAAATTTGGGTTGCTGGCCTTCAATCCAGTGAATCGCTTCATTGCTCCGTTTCCTAAAAAATATTTAAGAACAAAATTTCAAACAAAATGTTTTGAAGAATTGTGAAAGTTTGATTCTAATAACCTCCGTCATCCTCCAAATCATTCCAGGGGTCCAGAACATTCACCCTGTTGTCATCCCCCAAGCCGATGAAGCTGTAGATGATATGGGTGCACAAATTGGGGTCAATGTCTTCCACATCAAACTTTCCAACGTTTTCTCTGTAAACTGCCCAACTTTCGAAGTAGCACACCATCCGCTTTTGACCCGCGACTAGGGACATCCCCAGCCCGAGGAGGGTTATCAAAAATAAAGTTTTCATGGCTCAACAAAAAGCTTCTCTTCTCTCAATCAAAGGAGGATCCAGCCTGCAAATTTGAAGGGGGGAGCGTTCCATTTATATAAGCTTTGAAGCAAAATATTTCGCTTAAAATCGGTGCATATTTTTGGTATTTTCAGACATACTCAGCATGTCAACTCATAAGATTATGTTGGCTTATCGCTTTGATAAGATCAATTTGCATTATAAATTCAAACTTATTTGTGGGTATAAATCAACCCGGGTTAATCACAAACATATGGTTTTGACAACTCATCAAAATGCTGAATTCAACAATTCAACAAACTTAACAACTCAGCACTTATCTTGGGCTTCATTTCTGGACTGAAACAGCGATTAGTAGATTAAATAATCCTTGTGATTGGCGTTGATGGCAATTTTTTGAAATGACATTTTGAGAGGAACATCGAACGAGTTTAGTCATATAATCCGTGTCCAATCTCATTTTCCACGGGATGGTATGGCACAGATCAATTAATATATTTCAGAATTCATGGCTTTATAAAAAATGTAATTCAATATTATTATAAAAGGTGCATCAGCCAACTTCGTGATCTTTATTTTGGAGCTCATTATTATTCCAGCAATAAATTGTGGTGTTATGCTACATCAATTGCTGGAGACAAGAATGAAGTGCAGTGACAAAATGATTCGTGGCATGAAATCAAAAATGTCAGTGCAAGTCATATTTCATGATCAAAGTCGTTGTTTTTATTCACAGAGTACAATTCGTGATACACACCATTAATTCAAGCCACTTAAGCTCAATTAAGACTGAACTTCTATGTTGCTGGTGGATGCTCCTCTGTGTTCTGAAAAAATCCTTTGGAAGACCCAATCTGATGAGGGTTACGACGTGAGCATTTTTTTCCATCTTCACCACGAATCATGGGCAGCACCTTGTTCCAAAATATGCATCTCTCCGCATTCGGCCCGAAGAGGTTTTTGGTACTCGCGTCGCTCACGGTGGTCGAGTTGACATCAAGGTAGACTGGACGCTCGGCGGTGTAATGTTCCCAATGTGGGGATGGGAAGCTATTTAAAAATTTTACGTTAATATAATAAAAAGGTTTTGTTTATATCAAATCTTACCCGTCTCGCACAAAGCTGCCGACCATATCCATAAACTTGTCACTCATCCTCTTTTCTCTGTCTGGACTCGGCGTCTCAGAGAATGGGGAACCGAAAAGGAGTCCGATGTCGTCGCCGTGCATGACACCCATCCATTTTGCCCAAGGATTTGAACTGAATCTCTAAAAATTAAACAAAAAATAGTTATGGAAAAGCTGGACAAATAGTTTGCAGTATTTTATCGATTTTCACCGTACTTGAGTGAAATGGTAGTAGAACACGTTGAGTCCTCGGGAGGACCATGTGTCGGCCCATTGGCGGTGACGACATGTGAACCAAGAGTCGCCAACGGCTTCGCCGATTCTGTGCAGGTTTGTGAAGCCGTCCTCGGGATTTTTCCAGTTGGTGTACTTTAAAATAAAAATTTTAATGTCACTTTAACAGGAACTATTTTGGTTTATTAAGGTCTCTCGCTAATTTTACCTCATTAATAATTGCCTCCCGCTCCTTGTCTGAATATGTAGAGAAAAGCTCATTCATCATATCCAAAAACTTGTCGTAAGGTACGCTGGTCGCCTTGGTGTGAGAGAGATACTTCAAATAGTGGTAGATAACAAAAAATGTTCCTAAAATTGGAAAAATACCGTAAGAGATGTTTTAAACGCTCCGGTCAATATAGTTTCAAATTATAGGGGTGTGATTATTAGTTAACCTTCGTCACGAACAGTTCCCATGATGAGGTCAGCTCTACGAGCCCTTCCGGATTTCAAAATGTTGTCTGGATAATCCGATAAAAAGTAGTTGTCTACGGTGGCACTGAAAGGGAAGTCCAGAATGCCTTTGTATAATTTCCACTGGAGAAGTGTGAGCTTGTCGTTGTCAACGTTCCGAAGACATTCTGTAATTTCTTTGGGTTCCTAATTAAATCATAAGCAAATATTTTGAAATTGGGATAACATTTTTGAAAATTATAAAATTAATTAAATTAAGATAATAAAAATTTGAAAGTACGATTGATTTACCTTCTGGTCACAACCAGCATGTTTTGCAAATTCGAATGACCTCGACTTTAATTCTTCTGGAGATTTGAAGGCGTACAATACGTTGGGCAATCCGGAAGTCATTATCCCACGCTTAATAAAATTCTTACTTAATGGCGATAGTAGTTGGAACCCGACGGCGGCCGACCCACAAGATTCACCAGCGGCAGTGATGGAAGCTTAAAAGATGCAGTTCATGGTTTAGTTTCAACTTAATATTCAAAACATGAGTATGCTTATTAGTCACGGTTTACCTTCAAGAAAATATCCCAAATGCATAATAATAGGCTGCTATAGTTAGAGCCTATAAGGTCTGCCCCATAATTTGAACATTTACGGTAATTTTACTCTACCTTCATTTAATGGCGTATTTGGTGCCCACATTGCTTCTCCCCGGAATTCTTTGAATTCCGTGGGCATTGTCTAAAGGAATTATTCATTAATTAATCACAGCAGCCGATAAAAAAAATATATTTTCCATATTTAATTTTTTTACCTGCCAACACGAATTGGGCAAAGTCGTCGCATCAAAAACCTCCTCAAGCTTCTCCTTCGGTTGCGGCCTTTTAAATCGCAACTCACCCGTCGGTGGTTTGGCAAACGGGATCCCATAAAAGACAAACAAAGACACATTATTCACGATCTGCTTGAAGCCCCGGAAAGTCCCTTTTGGCGTCACAACTTCGGGTGTAACGGCATCATCAATTTCCCACTCCACCCTAGTAATCTTGTCTTCACTCCCGTCATCGTCGATTTGGTTATCTTCATCCAGCAAGTTATCCAACGAGCCAACGGTCTGCTTTGGTAACGAACTCGACCTCACAGCAGCCGCGAGGAGGAGACTCAACAAAATTGGAGTTGCAGACTTCATTCCGTGGCTTCCAATGTCAAGTTCAGTACTGGATGCTTGTAGACAAACTCCAGTGGCATTTTAAAGCCTTCAACTTTAAACAAAAGTTTTTGCTTGCAGTCATCGCCTAAATTCTACTTCAAGGTCGATCCAATTGTGATTCAGCATCGTACTCTGTCTTCGGGCCTTTTTATCGTCATCATCCTGAATTGATTTGTGCTTGGTCACCCTTCTTTCATTGGGTGTCTTGTGTATTATATAATGTGTGAATTCAGACGGAATGGGATCACGCTTTAAAATGTTTTCACTAATTGTCAATAGAAGCTATGCCAAAAACGGAAAAACATTCTCGTGCATTTAACCTTCATTACTTTTAAACTCTGCCTAAATGTTTATGCCAGTTAAACTTTTGAATACTCAAATGAAGCTGAGACAACATCAAGAAAATGATTCTTCCTCAGTAAAAGTGATGTACATTTAAAATGATGCATATGTGGTGCAGTTTGACGAATCTGAAAACACGAAACTGCTGTTTAATACAAGGCATTTACGCGTAATTGCGGATAACTTCCCGTTGACTACAAATGATCTTTATTAAAAGAGTAAAAATGCAATCCTGCAAAGGGCATTGTAAATTAATCAAGGATAAAGCTTCTGTAAATGTAAGTTGGCATTTTAGACTGATTGGTTACAAAATGGCCGGAATTCGAATAATGTTTAACGTAATACCGGCAATATCACAAGGCTGGCTTAAATCATCAACTACGAATTTTCCAACACTAATGTCAACCTTTGCACAAATATTTTGAAGTAGATAAGCGTAATTAGGAAAGCATTACGAAATTGTTTTTTTTCAAACTACCTAAGTTTACCAACTTACACAACACGAGCTATTCAAAATGTCGACCACCAAAGAGTTGGATTTTTGTTTTTGTGGGTGGACCAACTACCCAACTCTAATATTTTAATGTTATAAAACCACTGAAGGTGAATCGATTTTTTTTGAAAAACAAAAGGCCACACGGTATTACAATGCCACGTATTCCATTGCCATTCTTTGAAACTGATTGTAGTTTTATAGTTGTTTAAAATAAAATAAATTGAATCTCATCTCTCAGAAATTAGAAAAGGGTTGTGAATACGCGTAAACGGTTACCATAATGTCGCCGTTATCACAAATGCTTTTACTTTTCCCAGCATTAATATACATATTTTGCGTAAAATCAATCGCTGAACCCGCGAAGTCGAGTGTGGTTATTTCCAAAATTGACAACTTGCCCTCACTTTTGAAGCCCTTCGAAAACTGCTTTGTTCACATCAACAACGACGGCGGAGTCGACCTTCAATTTTTAAGTCCAGTTCAATTGCAACGCATCAGAATCGTTTACAAGAAACGCGGGTGGTCGCCAATTTGGATTCCTAAAAATATTCCCAAACGAATAATAGCAAGTTTGAGGCGGTCCCAGAACAATTCCCTTTGTCCCACTTCCTCCAAATATTTCGTGATTGACGATTTCACAACTTGCACAAAAATGAACTTGACCCGAATCGTTGCCAACTCGAAACCATGGCAATGCGAATTCAACCTTCTCGTGTTGCCCTCAATTCTCGTGTTGGAATCCTTCAGTTCTCATAAAATATTTAGATCGACATACGATCAAAGAGAGTTTTCGCCGGGCAACCCTGTAACTTTTGCGGTACTGCTGAGTTCGCCAATGGCGACAAAATATGATTTGAAAATGTCCACGTTTCAATTAAGCGGCATCTCCTCCTGGCTTATTTTCCATGGTAACATTCTCATCGTTAAATGTCTGCCTCGTAACTTCAGTTGCGATTTCGACGAAAATGAAGCAATCCAGTTGATTTTGCCAAACACTCTATTCGCCACAATAAAGGTTTCGTTGACCAAAACTTTCTCTGATTACGTGAAAATTTCTTTGGAGAAAGTCAGAAACACAGTTGTGACCACTTCGGACCTCGCTGTATTGGTGTATTTGACTCAAGACGAGTTCAAATTGGCAAAAGTGTGCGGCGCCGTGCGCCGCACGGAAAATCACGCGATGGCCGCAAAAATTCTATTGTCCCGCGATGCCAACTTGGCCGCCTTCCATTTCGCCAATTTGCTCCTCTCGTTACTTGGCAACGTCACAGTGAAGATTGGCATCGATGCCTTTTTCGGCGACAATTCTGCGTGCTCAAATGGCGAGCTAATTTCAACGCCAGAGGCTCGAGGTTTGACCACCTTCAACATTAAGTTAAGTGGCACCTTACCGGCGCTGAGGTCCGAATATTTTTCGGTGCGTCATATGTACACGTCGTTGGGATTCGTGAGTTGCGGCGTCCCGCCAAAGTCGGAGTTTCCGTTTCATGAGTTGTACAAAATTTTCGACTACGAAGTTTGGAAAGCTATTGGCTGCATCCTGTTCCTATTTACTCCAGCTGCCATCCATTTTGTGGAAGTGGTTCGCGGGAAAATTACAAAGATTTTTGTTGCCATGCCGAAATTTTCTTTTGGACTTTTTCTGAAACCGGTGGTACTCCTTCTAGGAGTTGGTGATCCGCTGACTCCGGTACAAAATAAAATTGCGCCCCTCCGGTGGCTCATGGTGGGCCTTCAAATTGCAGCGTTGGTTATCAGCAATGCTTACAAATCCGATAATGTCTACACAATGATCGCGCCCAGACGTTCGATTCCTTATGAATTGGTCACGCAACTATTTCGGGATAATTATGGAATTTACACGAGATTATATTCAACAGAGCTGAGGCAAGACATTGAGTCCGATGACTTTACCCATGTCCGGAAAACGAAGGACCATTTTGTGACAATTCAGCTTCGACACTATGAAACAATGGTTCAGTCAGAGTACCGGTATATGTTATCCGCAACATCGAAAATTGAGCTGATGGAATTACTGAATTACACAAAATTACATGACAGCGTCACCACCGATTTGTTGGCAGTCGCTAAGGTACCCCGGGAGGTCCGAGTCGCGGCTTTTGAGTCAAGACAAAGGTTGTCGCTGCTGAGGACTTTGGGAAGCTGCGAAAAGTCTGCCTACATCCTGCCGGAGTACGAGGCTCGAAGTTTTGCGCGAAATGTGGAGTCAGGAGTGAAGGACTACGTTTACTTGGGAAATGATCCGACGCTGGAAATTCCCTGGACTTTTTACTACACAGGATGGGTTCCGCAACATGGAGTCGTAGCATTTAGGTACTTTTCCGTGTCCGGGATTCTCCAGTTTTGGAACGGGATTTTCAACAATACCATAAACAAGAAGGGGGTCTACATCCCAGAAGTGCCGACGATGAGCGGGAATATTTTGGTGATTTTTGTAATGTTTGCTGGAGGAATCGCTGGAGGATGTGCAGCATTCGTCTTAGAGTTTTGCATGAAAAGGGTTTTGAAATGGGGTGCTAAATGTTTGTTAACGGTTATGGCGCTGGTATTTGAAGTGGGTTTGATGGACTTCATATTTAAGGTCATTGGCTTGTTTGGGTTTGGGCTCCAAGCTTCTCTGGAAAGTCGAAGACGATCTTGGTGGGAGTTGTGATATGATTAATAAATAATTATTTAATATTGTGAACTGCTGATTTCATTAGTTAATTAGTTTCCTAAATCTGTAAGTGTAATGATTAGTACGTAAGTCCATACATAACAAATATAGTGGCTAAAACCGAAATTTTACTGGTTAAAATTTAAATGCAATTATTTACAGAGTACACAAATTCTGCAGTTGAACAAATAGATCACAAGTTTGGACGACGTCTACCAACTACATGCAGTGGTTTCATATCGATACCTCAACTCAGCAGAGATCCATATGAATTTTTCATAGTTTTAAACAAAAGCTAAATGGCAAAGCGACATTTTCAAATTTACATAAAAACCAAAAATCCTTTCGAGATGCAAAAAATATTTTTAAATCCATTGAATATTGCAACTCGTATTTTTTTAGCAAAATTGTATTTACAGCGCTTTTATGTGCTGGGAGTTAAATTTCACTTGTCCCACTTTTGCGAACGGCTCTTCGCTATTTTATGTGGAACATCGTTGAGGTTTTTTTTTAATTATGGAAAATTTATATGGACCCCTGTTGAGTAAAGGCATCGATATGCATATTGCGTCAACTCTAACTTTTGCATAACTGTAATCACAACCCAAACAAACTGCACCTTACGCAATGCAAATTCAATGACAATACTCATTTATCAGCTTGACGTAAGGAGCTGCGATCAAATCCCTATTTGAAAGCCTTAGAAGAGCAAAGCAACCCAAAATTGCGTTTGTCCCTAACGCAATTTTGTCAAAACTGAAAGTGACTTTATCTCTTTGCACATTCCAATTTCTGGTAGTTGTCATTGTCAATGAACTTTCCATTTATGAAATTAAAAAAAAAACTCGTAATAAACTTGCAAACACAAATTAGAATACAACATTGGCGTAGGTCCACCATGTTGTTTGCACTTTTCCAGTTGTACAAATACATCGACAGTTTCAAATTACATATACCTGGTATGAATACAATGGATGTCAATCCCTGGACATTCTGTGATTGAGTCACGGAAAACTGCATTTTACTCGTTGCAACTATAAAAAAGTGTTCATTGAGTTTTTAGCGTTGAGTCGAAAGCTAACATCAAACTAAAAATAAAAAATGGGAAATTTTAGCAGACTCTATTTAGTTTTACTTATTATTACCGTGACCGCATTAATAACGGCAACCCAAGTTTCTGTCGCGGATTTCCAGAGTCACGTAGAAAATGCAGAAAGACTCCCTCCACCACTTGACATCCTTATTCCAGCAAGCCAACCGGAGAGTTTTGGAGGAAGTGTAAGTCAATTTTGCTAGAATTTTGAGTATATTCCAGGGTTTATGAGAACACCGAAAGTATAGCTCAATCTCTAACATATTGCTTTAGGGAATTCAAGGCAATCCATTCTGTCGGTTCCCTTGCTGGATGAACAATGTAGTCCGAAAATGCGTATGTTCTTAAGGAAGGAATGCTTGAATCGCTGGTGGATTTTTAATAAATCCAATGTCAAGCGCAATACTTACTGTAGCTTTTGGGAACGGTGTTCGTGATTTTCAAACAATTTAAAAAAAATGTTTTTAATTTATTTTCTTTTGTTTTTATTTACGAACGGATAAACGATCATACTGTACGTGCATACTTATAAATATCCTTTCGGTCACATGCATACTTTCCGGTTTCGTAATAGCCAACGATTTTAACAGCAAATAATTCAACCACAGATAAAGTGAGGACAATTTAGGACAATTTAATACTAATGACCATTTCTGCTTCAGAGTTTTTAACCCTCGTTACCGACTAGATACTGCTGGTAGACCCACACCAAGTCATTCTTGTGCCTTTGTTCGACACAAAAAGCTACGCAATTCGTTTTCTCGCTTACGTATACTTCTATATAACGGACAAAAACACAACGTGCTTTGTAGAGGTCTACCTGCAATATTTGCAAAATGGGCAGCAAATGAAATTGTTCAATTTAAAATTATATATCTGGTTGTAAACGAAGGCTTACAAACTAAATATCCTATATCCCTAAGCACCCATTTTAAAGGTTCCGTGTTTATTTAAATAATGTGGGCAACTCGAATCATAAATGGAATTTTTCCGATTCAGCAGATTATAGTAGCATATAATTACATCAGTATATCGAGCTAATAAAACCATATCGTCTGATGCGACAATTTTTAAAGCTATTCGATCACTCGTATTTCCGATAGAAATATTGTAGTACATTAGAGGTATATTTTTGTTTTTACTATAGCCACAAAAGTAACATGTTTCCCCTAGAATCAGTTTTTTGTTAAAGGTTTTGATTCCGAATTTGTAGCTTCTCTAATTACATCTTGAAATTACATGTGGAAATTGCAGCAAAAAACTGAAGTATCCACAGGGTTACCATGAATTAACATTTGTAACTACTTTCCGTTTATTTAAAACTGCTTTTTATTACAAGTTTGAATTTTAGCCATCACACAGCTTGTGTCATCACCGTAGTCACAGAAGCAAACAAACATGAAACTTTATTTTACCCCGACCGCTATAATCTGCTGTTGTTGGTGCGATGTGATTGAACTGAACCGTTGCATTTGCTGCATGAATTTCTGTGTAGTTAATTTGGTATCTTGCAATCATAACAATTTCCCTCTGTTTCGTTCACTGGTTCGTTACTTTTTACTGAAATACGATTGTGAACATTAGAATCTTTACTTTTGTCAATGCGACACAAATGTATGCATTTTTTGTTTAGTTGCCTCTCTGGTTAAAATTGTGCATATTTAGGGACTTTTAACATTTGGCTAATGCTTCTATTCCTTCGAGTGCTCTAAATTCATATTTTTCTATTTCCTCTCCTCAAGTTTTGTACATTGATTACAAGAGAAATTGCGTGCTTTATGGAAACAAAGCATCC